>OY282415.1:9592905-9773664 GCA_958295455.1 Coleophora deauratella
CGCCGCGCGCCGGTAGAACTGCGCACGACACACACACACACACGCTGTCGCTGTAGTATCATGATTGATGAGTAGTGATCGGAAATTCGGATGCAATTATACCTAAAATTGGGGAGCTAGCATTGAATATAATTGGAAACTATTGGCTTTTTATTAGTGTTAAATTTTTCACATTTTAGCCCCCCTATCGCCTCCTACAAGGATTACCGGTAACCCTGTGTATATACGTTCACTACAATCAGATCATCAGATCACTACAATCAGATCATTACAATTAAGAATCCCAACGCTTTTTACGATCCCGGTATCCCGGGAATTTTTTCTATGAAAATCTATGTATAAATTTATTGGGAAAGGCATATCCATACTATTCTTTCTAAAAACGAAATTGCATCCGAATTTCCGATCACTGTTGATGAGGCACGCCCCACATAAACGTATCAAAGACTTCATTATCATCATCAGCCGAAAGACGTCCACTGCTGGACAAAGGCCTCCCCCAAGGATTTCCACACCGACCGCTCCCGCTGCCCGCATGCAGCAAAGACTTAGCAATGAGTATATTATACAAGATTGTATTAGCTTTAAGACATTTCATTATAGATTTGAACACCGAACTATATATCTATCTCTAATTCAGTCAACCAACAAACAAATCTGCTCATTACAGAAATGTTTGCCCCGGGTGGGGATCAAACCCACGAATCTCGGATCAGTGGTCAGAAGCACTAACTACTATGCCACCGAGTATTGACAGTATATTGATAGTTTAGTGATAGGAATGAACAGCTGACGGTTGGAAACGGTCCGGATGGAAAACCTCTCTGCACCTGGTTGATCCAAGGTCGGTTCCACTCACCAGGTGCTCGAAGCGAGCCTTGATGGTGGCCAGGTCGATGGGGTAGGGCACCACCATGGCGTACGCAGGGTACAGCTGCAAGTCCACCGGCGCCACGAAGGGCTCCGCTGCCGAGAGCTGCATCACCTGCAAGCGGCATATAATAATATCCGGGACAAATCACACACGGTCATCTGGCCCCAAACTATGATTCCCTGTATCTTGGCAACCAGACTGATATACGTACACATATACTTTTAAATTCATACATATATAGATATAATACACCCAGACTCAGAGCAAATAATGCTGCTCATCACAGAAAAGTTTGCCCTGTGTGGGGATCGAACCCACGACTCTCGGATCAGAGGTCAGGATCGCTAACCACTTAGCTACCGAGTCAGTTTTCATACACATGTTAACAACCCATTACGTCCCCACTGCAGGGCCGCGGGTCTCTTCCCATAACTCAGGAAGGTTAGACCATACTCCACACACGGGGGCCAAGTCCGGATTGGTGGATGTTGTGGGGCTAGTGGCCAACCCCAGTGTCAGAAGTTTTCAAGCCGCCTATAAAGCTTCCGTCATGGCTTAACGACTGCCATCTAGCGATAGCAGCCGGCACCAATGGCTTAACGTGCCTAGATACACATGACCTAGATATTTCTGAAGTGAAAACTTCTTTAGGCGGTAATTCAAGGTGTTTCTTTGGAGGTACATTGCAAACTTAACAATGTGCAACAACAAAAAATGTGTTGCAGGGAGTTTCTTTGGGCCCGTCGTTTCTTCTCACTCCGCAAACACTTCCCGAAGCGGCGGGTACATTTGTGAAGTGAAAACTTCTTAAATACACTTTTCTAAGCAATGACACTAAGCAGCGCTTCCCAAAAGGTGTTCCGCGGAACCCTAAGGGTCTGTGGGAGGGTCACAGGGGTTCCGAGAGTTAGGCCTTTTTGTCGTAGAGCTACATGGGAGTCACGCTGCCTTTTATCGGTCAGTTCGGTATAATTCGGTACCGATCTCTGCAACCCATAGTATTTCTTCTCTTTTGCGCATACGGTACAAACATAGCGTGCTCAAAAATTCCAATCATGAAAGAGTTCTGGCTGGGACATAAAGATGAATATTCCTTTTGGCGAGGTAGGGTTCCCACAAAAAAACTTGGGAACCGCTGCACTAATGTCACCCTCGCGCCCGGGTCGTTGATCCTGAATCAGGTATAATCGACTACGCACATAGGTGGTATAAACCATATTTTAACAATTTTTATAACCATTTTATAAGTTATAAAACTTGGATTAACACACAGGCTAATTTTTATCCCGAAAAAGAGGCTTCCCGAAGGAGTGGGTAAAAACTAAAATTGCTCCCGCCCCCCATACAGTACCCACTCCCACTCAGCCCTCACCCCCACACAGCCACCCCCACACAACCCTGGATAACTACGAAAGAACTGGACATGTCTGAACAACACCACTGCCACACAGCCTGCAACTGCATCGACACACATGAACACGTTGAAAATTGTCACAGCGGCCGGGCCGCTTGCGAGAGCAGCCGCGCCGCTGTGATTATAAATCGTTCCATACAGTTTCATGTAATTCGGCGTCAGAGCGGCCACGCCTCTCAATCATTTGTGTATAGTATTTTAAGTATAAAATGTATATTATTGTATTTGTTATCAAGGGCCTCGTCGCCTGAAATAAATGAATAATTATTTATTCATCCACGCTGAATACGTTAAAAACAACCGACTTCAATCGCAACAACTCCAATTTTGCTATGTTTTTGTTGATTTTCTTAAAAACCGCTGAATCGATTTCGATAAAATTTATATGGGACCACCTGTGAAGTATACCCTTTTAAACAAAAAAAGAATTTTCCAAATCGGTTCAGGCGTCTTCGAGTAATCTGTGAACATACATAAAAAATAAAAAAAAATATTCCGACGAATTGAGAACCTCCTCCTTTTTTGAAGTCTGAAAGTGCATATTGTAGAATGCGGCGTACCTGCGCGAGGTGCGCGGCGACGGCGGCGCAGGCGGCGGCGCGCTCGCCCCGCGGCGGCCACTCGGCGGCCTCCGCGCGGTACAGCGCGCCTTCCAGCTCCCCCGCCAGCACCGGCACCGCGCCGCCCGCCTGCGACGGCAGCCTGCCCGCACCCCCACGCGACACACGACACGACACGTTAATCAGAGTTCCAAGTGATGATTATCATTATCTTCAGTCGAAAGACGTCCACTGCTGGACGAAGGCCTCCCCCAAGGATTTCCACACCGACCGGTCCTGCGCCGCCCGCATGCAGCGGCTTCCCGCAACCTTCACCGGGTCATCGGTCCACCGAGTGGGAGGTCTGCCTACACTGCGTTTTCCGGTGCGCACTCGCCGCTAGAGAACTTTAATGTCCCAACGGCCATGCCACTTATAACTCCGCTAATCTAACAGTACGGACGCTGCCCGCGCCTGCCAACTCTTGCATTCTGTGAGCTTTGTCGATTAGTTTCGTCCTCCTCATTTCGGATTCGATCACGTAAAGAAACTCCAAGAATAGAATCGCTTAACTGAAATGGCAATGGGCGGGGTCATAGCTCGTAGAACAGACGGCTTTGAGGTACTAGAGTTCTCGAGTGACGACCGCGCACTGAAAGACGTAGCGTGGACGGTTCTCCCACTTAGTGGACCTATGACCTGGTGAAAGTTGCGGGAAGTCGCTGGATGCGGGCCGCGTAAGGCCGGTCGGTATGGAAATCCTTGCATACAGTACGATCAAGTTCGATAGTGAAAAACGCGGCGAAGTGTGCTAAAAGTTACATCTAGGGACAATAAGAAACTTATAACCAGTGATCGGAGTAGGTAGATTGATGCAGGTGGCTATCAGGTAGCCTCTTCTGTGGCAGCCTGATAGACACACC
This sequence comes from Coleophora deauratella, assembly GCA_958295455.1. NCBI lineage: Eukaryota > Metazoa > Arthropoda > Insecta > Lepidoptera > Coleophoridae > Coleophora > Coleophora deauratella. The sequence continues at coordinate 9,596,656 of OY282415.1, forward strand.
GTTCTATTTTATTTTATTTTTTCCCCTCTTTGATATGCCTACTAACATAGTTTGTAAGTTTTTTACTAACAAATATGGATTGTATTATCTGAAATAAAGATAATTATTATTATTATTATTGATTTAGGGTCAACGACCGCGAACGTATATGTTAATATAGACATGCCGCTCGGATTCCAAGAGTTTAAAATTTTCAAGCAAACAAAAACGGTTATAGATATTCTACATATAAATAAATTGCTTCCTATTGAACCAGATTTAATTTATTAATACTCAACTCAATCCGGAAATACCGGAACTTTCCGGAAAAAAGGATTGTCCATGTTATAAAATCACGATGCAAGTACCAAAAATCAATCTGCCTACTCCGATCACTGGTTATAACTCTGCTAATCTAGCAGTACGGACACTCCCTGCCACTCTCTAATGGCTACCTAATCAGTTTCCGATTAAATAACCGCGTGGTCTAGCACTGCTTTAAACAGTATCACATGATTGCAATACAAAATAACTTTAGCAAATGTCAAAACGAAAACTTGTTCTAAAAATGTTTGAAATAGCGAACTATGACGTCATAACCTCGTATACTTCTATACCATGGAGTTTGAATAGTACGTCCATGGTCTATACTCATTACGAAATGTTTGTAAATAAAGCGCGCATGCGAATTGCGCATGTAATAGGGAATTTTCCACGGCTTGCTCTAAACTCAACTAGATGGCGCTGATCAACATTGGAATTAAGAAAATCTCTAAAGAATCCTCAAAACTGACTAATATCAGAATAATGATGAATAGATTTCGAAGATTACTTTCATATAATTTGTTTTTGTATTTTGATCCAAAAAGTATCTACTTTTCATAATGTTTGATGCCCTAAGCTTGTAAGTATTGTTTTTGTATTTCTTAAAATAATTCTAACATGATACCGAGTTATAAATTGAATTTTAATCATAAAAATGTATTAAAATCTATTTATTTTTGGTTCGGAAGAAGAAATTACATATAACAGAGAAACCGGAGTCATCCATACTTGACGAAATTGGAAATTTATCGTTTCTGTTAATTCAATTAATAAGAATCTATGGTCAATTGGTCATGAGGCTTTTTATATATTTTCAACTATATTAAATCTATTTTGATACCGTAAATTCTACGCTGCTTTTAAAAATACATTTCTAAAGCTTAGAAACGCCATCTATTGAGAATCTTATGAACAGTGTGACGTCAATACGTCATCTGAAAACTCCCTATTTCATTAGGCCAAGCGAGAAAGATTTTCTCTAATTTCAATAAAAGAGCTATGTTTGGTCAACCATTTTTCACAATTAACCTATTTGATAATATCCCTGCGACGTAAATATCGTCAGTCGCATCACGAAGAAGCGTAAGCAAATTTTTACAACTTTACAGTGGAGTAATTAAAAAAAGAAGTTAAAAAGCTACTGGGAAGAACTGTTCCAACTTGTGCCTTAAGCTTTTACTTAGTTAACGAGGCTATCATTTAGAACAAGAACTAACTCCCTTTCATTGGCTTTAGTTATGCCATAACGATCCAACTAATTTAAGTTATGGCATAACTATGACAATTGTTGAGGTTTATTTTAAGTTTACCTTTAATATGTGTAACTCAAGATCAAGAATTTGTGGGATACGCCCCTTCGTGATGCGACCGAGGACATGAAAGAGAGAGAGGGGAGGTAAAGGTGGGGTCCCACGGCCCGCCAACTGACAGACCAAGACGCGTGGTACGACCGTGCCTGTCGTGGCACGGTCGTACCACGCGTCGAGCCATTCGACAACAGGCGACAATAGGCTAGACCGTTCCCCCGGCGCGTTGTCCCGGCCTGGCGCGGCCTGATATCTGTCAGAAAACGGGCCGTGGGACCCCAGCTTTACATAGCGGAGGTGACTCACCGCGCCGGGTCCAGCGGCTCCAGGTCCCAGGGCGAGAGGCGCTCCAGCTCGCCGTTGTCCCACCTGCGACACACAGCGCCGTTACGACACGACACGACACGCGGGTAGAGGAGCCGGCGGGTTTGGCGGACTGAACCTCGACATCTTATGTATATGTTTTGACATATCTTATGTTTTGAGTGACTCGGTAGCTAAGCGGTTAGCGATCCTGACCTCTGATCCGAGAGTCGTGGGTTCGATCCCCAAACAGGGCAAACTTTTCTGTGATGAGCAGAATAGTTTGCTCCGAGTCTGGGTGTATTATATCTATATATGTATGTATTTAAAAGTATTTGTGTATGTATATCAGTCTCTGGTTCCCAAGACACAGGGAATCCTAGTTTGGGGCCAGGTGACCGTGTGGGATTTGTTCCAGATATTTACTACCCACTTTTTCAAGCGCCTAAAGAGATGCTTACCGTTGAATAATGAAACTCAGTACGGTAATTTTAAACATAATTATTCGTTTTTACTGGATTTTGTTGTATTGGACGAGCTAAAAGTAATGTTACTTGGCCAATAAAGAATTTAATTTAATATTTATTATTAGTCTTTCGAAGTTCAGCCCACCACTCCCCAATTATTATTATTTTTGGGACAGGAGGCAAGCGAGCAGACGGATCACCTGATGGTAAGCGATTACCGCCGCCCATAGACACCCGCAACACCAGAGGAGTCACAAGTGCGTTGCCGGCCTTTGATATGGGAGAACGCTCTTTTCTTGAAGGTTTGTTCCTACAAACCTTCAAGAAAAGAGCGTATCGGTCCGGAAATACCGCAGGCGATAATTCATTCCTTACTATTTTGTGCCATCTTCTGTAATGTTGCTGAATAAACTTTTGTATTTTGATCACGACAGAACGAAAAACCGCAAACATGACATGTAAATATATAACTATAGCTAGTTAGACTAAGTCGTAGCAATAAGTTGAAATTTTATAAGTGTTTTTGTTAATAACTTTTTTGTTTTAATAGTTAGCTTAAATGTTATTTGTGATTAAGATAGCCTATGTCTACCTGTATTAAATAAAGATTAGTAGTTTAAGTAGACATAGGTATTTTAGGTTAGGTATTAGGTAACATTTTTTTGTAAGACTTTAGTCTATAAATAGTTAATTAAGATAGTTATAAGTTTCCTTTTGTATTTATTAGTTAAGTTTTGATAGTATTCATTCAATAAAGTCGTTAGAATTAAGTAGAAATAAGTAATCTAGGTAAAAATTAGGTATTTAGGTTTTTTACATATAAAGTTGATTTTTACCTTAGTTATTAAGCTGCCCCTAATTAAAATATGTCATTTGTGTGCGTTTCATTAATAGAAAGTACAACCCGATTGCACAAACCCGGAAAAGCCACGGGAAATAGGAATTTGTGCGAATTTTCCCGCTCCCCATACAAGCCGTGTAGCTTTTATATGAGGGGGGCAGGAGGCGGAGCCATATAAATACGCACCAAACAAAAATCGCTCGCCAGAACGAGACGACGGCCTGGCGGGCGGTTGTGTTACGATAACGGCATGCAAAATAATGTAACCCATCTATTGGTATGTTTTTTATTTAAGAAAAAATGTAATTTCTTTAAAATATTAATAAATGCATTTCCGGGGGTGAGGGGCTGACCAAGCGAGTTTGCCTATATAAGGAAAATACACGGATCGCTGGCCAGCAAATTTTGATATAAATATGAGCTCGTTGGTCAGCGATCCGTTCAGTCATTCGACAAGCGGCAAGCTAGTAGCTTCGGAGAAAGAAAAATAGAAAAAGGCGGAAAAGGCTCGCTTGGTCGGTTCTCTCTCTCCCCCGGCTGCGGAAAATCAACACCCCTGGTTTCATTCCACTCCACTACGATTAAGTAAATCGAGGTGCCGCCCACATTTGGTCCTTCACGAGCCGCATTGAAGATTTTGAAGATATCAGCATGGTGATAACACGCAGCCGAGCGGGGGACGCGCCGCCAAGCGAGCTGCCGGCGCCTGGATCTGAAGCGGACCAGAACCCGAATGCTACGCCTACTACGGGTGCTACGCCTACTACGGGTGCTACGCCTGCTACGCCTACTACGAGTACTACGCCTGCTACGAATACTGAAGCCACTCCTGCCGCACGTACTACGCCTGCTACGTCATCGACTACGACGGACGGTGCTACGCCTGTTGCTACGACAAGCAGCGAAGCAACAACAGATGAAACGGGAACAACCGGAACAGTTTCGGGAACAATCAGACCCACCAGCATCTCGTCGAAGAGGTCGTCGAAAAAGAGAAGAATGAAAATAGCAGAGTCAGAAGCAGAAGAAAAGCTTGCAGCTCTGAAAATAAAGCAACTGCAAGCAGAAGCGGAACTAGAACAAGCACGCCTACGAAGAATAAGAACAGAAAATGAAGATACCTCATCAGAAGATGAAATAGAAGATGACTACGCTTCAGTAAGAATCAACGATTGGCTGAATAAAGAAACAACTGCAGTGCCACCACCTCCTGCAGTGGCTGCCTTCCTCCAAGAAAAAAGAAATGAAGATGTTCCAGTAGAAAACAGCAACCAAGATACAATAAAGAAGACAACTGGGCCAATAGCAGACCATCAAGTCGCTACATCCAGAGAAGCTACTCAACAGGAAGAGAAGACAAGGGAAGAACATCAATTCATCCCGCCTGTTCAGCAAGCTACAGTCGACGTTGCTACGCTGGCAGCTGCCCTTCATGCGGTAGCAAGAGGAAGTCCAAAGGAACCACCCAGATATGTGCAAGATCTACCAAGTTTCGGCGGACACTGCAGCGAATGGCTGACATTCAAATCAGCCTTTAAAGAAACTCAGCACTACTTCGCAAAAGCAGAAAACATTGCAAGATTAAGAAGAGGACTACGAGGTCCAGCATTAGAAGCAGTTGCCTGTCTTCTCATCGGGGAACCAGAACCAGACAAAATCATAGAAGCCCTCGAGAGAAGATTTGGCCGTCCAGAAGCACTGATCCTGATGGAGATGGAAAAGTTGAAGACACTACACAAGCTCAGTGACAATCCACGGGACCTGTGCATCTTCGCCGGAAGAATCGCGAACGTCGTCGGCACTGTGGAAGCACTAAAGAAACCACAGTATCTACATAGCCCTGAGATGATGAGGGCAATCATTGAGAAGCTCACTCCAATAATGAAGAACAAGTGGTACGACTATGCAGCACTCAAACAAGAAGACACCCCAGAATTGAAGAGGATCTCACTCTTCCTCAATGAAGAAGCAGACAAGTGTGGGGCATACGCACTACCAGAGAGCGTTGCAGAAGATAAGGAGAGAGCAAGAAAGAAAATAGAGAGAGCCTTTACCACTATAGAAGCAAGGCCAAGGGAAGACCAGAGATGTCCACTCTGCAAACAAGAACACAAGCTACCAGATTGCAAGCAGTTTCAGAACGCTGATGTCAACGCACGCTGGGACATTGCAAAGAAGAACCACATCTGCTACCGCTGTCTCAAGGGAAGGCACCGCAGGTTCACATGTAGAGCTCGACCATGTGGACAAGACGGTTGCCCAATGAGACACCATCGCCTGCTTCACCACATCAGGAAGCCAGAAGCCACACCACCACCAGCAATAGAAAAGGCTTCCATCGCCTCAACAATTGAAGTGGCTGCATCAGCAAAAGAACACGTGGGTCGCCGAGCCTACCTGAAGATAGCTCCGGTCATCTTGAGGGGGCCTCACACCAGCATCGAGACCTACGCCTTGCTCGACGAAGGCAGCACCATAACAATCATCGACGCTTCAATCGCAGAGGTGCTGGGGGTAGATGGACCACAAAACACCATGTGGATCCAGGGGGTGGGAACTGAAGTGAAGCACGAAGACAGCAAGGTGGTCTGCTTGAAAATCAGAGGAAGACACTCGCAACAGGAGTTCAACCTGGAACAAGTCAGAACAGTGGAGAGGCTGAACTTCGCATCCCAAGACATAGATGAAGATGACCTCGAGACCTGCACTCACCTCGAGGGGATCAAGCATGAGCTCATCTACGAACGAGCTACTCCGAAGATCCTCATTGGCCAAGACAATTGGCATCTCATTGTGACCAGAGAAGTCCGCTCCGGAAGACGCGACCAGCCAGTCGCATCCCTGACTGAACTTGGTTGGGTGCTCCATGGCTGCAGTTCATCTCTCACGAACATCGTGGCCTTCTGCGGACACCTCACAATGAAGAAAGAAGACCAAATTGAGGAACAAATGAAGAACTTCTTCAAGCTCGAGTCGCTCTGCATTGAACCCCGAAAACCAAAAGAAGATCCCGAGGAGAGAGCCCTGAAAATTCTCGAGACCAAGAGTCACCGACTTCCCGATGGAAGATACGAAACTGGACTCCTCTGGAAAGAAGAAAACAAGAAGATCCCTAACAACTTCAGGGATGCTGAGAAGCGACTCATCAGCCTTGAGAAGAGGCTGGACAAAGACGAAGCGCTGAAGACCCAATACAAAGAGCGCATGAACAATCTCTTCGCATCGGGCTACGCAGAGAAGGCTACAACACCACCAGCAGAAGACCGAACATGGTACCTGCCGCACTTCCCGGTGGTGAACCCTGCCAAACCGCACAAGCCGCCAAGATTGGTTCATGATGCAGCTGCGAAGTATGAAGGTCTCAGTCTGAACGACATGCTGCTTCCCGGTCCAGATCTTCTCCAGTCGCTCCCTGGCGTCATCATGAGGTTCCGGCAATACCCAGTCGCCGTGTCTGCAGACATCAAAGAAATGTTCATGCAGATCAAAATCAAAGAAGAGGACAGGGACGCACTGAGATTCCTGTGGAGAGGCGACCGGCGGGAGGGTCCTCCAGAAGAGTTCCGGATGACATCGGTCATCTTCGGCGCATCATCATCGCCTTGCACTGCGCTCTACATCAAAAATCGAAATGCCGAAGACTTCGCATCAGAATACCCAGAGGCGGCAACTGCAATAAGAAAAAACCACTACATGGACGACTACCTCCAGAGCTTCAGAACCAAAGAAGAAGCTCAGAAAATATCAAAGGAGGTGGACCACGTGCACAAGAAGGCGGGCTTCGTTTTGAATGGTTGGGCTTCCAACGAAAAGAAAGTCACAGAAGACTTCGGTGGAACAAGTCTGGGAACCACATCAGTCAACATTGGGGCGAGTGAAACCGAGAAGACTCTGGGACTCCAATGGTACATCAGAGAAGACTGCTTTGGCTTCCACATCAACAGAAGGAAGACACCACCCGAAATCTTGGAAGACCTGAGGCCACCAACGAAGAGAGAAGCCCTGAGCGTGGTAATGTCGCTCTTCGATCCGTTGGGTTTGATTTCGCCTGTCACAACCCCGGCGAAACGAATCCTTCAGGACACATGGCGATACAAGACAGACTGGGACGAAGACCTTCCAGAAGAGCTGCAGCCAAAATGGAGTGCCTGGATCGCATCACTCCAAGCTGTGGAGCACATGAAGATCCCTCGGTGCTACGGCTACGGACCTGCCATCACGCGTCAGCTGCATACTTTCGTAGACGCCAGCGAAGAGGCGTATGCAGCAGCCGTCTACTGGCGCACGATCAGGAACGATGGCAGCGTCCACGTGGCCCTAGCGGCAGCAAAGAGCCGGGTGACTCCACTGAAGCCCATCTCCATACCCAGGCTGGAACTCCAAGCAGCTGTACTCGGCGCGAGGCTGGCCAGCACCGTCCTGCTAGAACACGACTTCGAGGTGGCCAGCAAGACCTACTGGTCGGACTCCAGAACCGCCTTGGCCTGGATAAGGGCAGAACCCAGAGCCTTCAAAACCTTCGTGGCTCACAGGCTGGCGGAGATTGAAGACACCACCAAGAAAAACGAGTGGAGATGGCTGCCGTCCAGCGAGAACGTGGCTGACGACGCGACTCGAGGCACACCTCACAGCTTCGACTTCCAGCACCGGTGGTACAACGGGCCAGACTTCCTGTACCTCTCAGAGGAAGAATGGCCAGAGGAAAAGAAGCTGCCAGAAGAAGCTGAAACTGGAGAAGAAAGGGAGAGGTGCCACGTTGTCCAAGAACCACGAAATCACAGTCATCTTCCAGAAGTCTCAAAGTTCTCACGGTGGCTGCGACTCATCAGGACAACAGCCAGAGTCCTCCAGTTCGTCGAACTCTGTCGTCCACAGAAAGCGACGGTCGCTGCAGCCAAAAGGAAGAGGACCCTGAAAAACCGAGAGAAGGACCCAGACTGGCGCCACAATAAGAAGACGGTCCAGAAGACACAGCGACCACAACAGAACGAAATCAAGAAAGTCCCTTTCCGCGTGATACCAGCACACCTCATGAGGAGAGCAGAAGAGCTCTGGATACGAGCATCGCAGGAGGAAAGCTTCGGGCCCGAAATCAAACGGGTACTCAGCGGAGCTCAACCACATGGGAGCGATCGGCTCGCCGCTCTCAGTGTGTTCGTCGACAAGGAAAGAATACTGCGGCTCAAGGGACGAGTCACATCTGCACATCAGATAGGCGAGGACGCCGCCAACCCACCTCTCATGGACGGGAGACACCCATACACCCGTCTCTACATCCAGCACGTCCACGAGAAGTTACACCATGGAGGGGTGGAGCTGGTGGTCAACGAGCTCCGCCAGCAGATGTGGATCTTGAGGATACGACCGACTGTGAAGGAGCTCATCAAAAAGTGCATCTCGTGCCAGCTCCAGAGGAAGAAGCCAGCATCTCCGGCCACGGGAGACCTCCCAGCAGCACGGCTAGCCCATCACGAGCGGCCCTTCACCTTCACGGGGCTGGACTACTTTGGGCCAATCGAGGTAACCGTGGGCCGTCACCATGAGAAGCGCTACGGAGCTCTCTTCACCTGCATGACCTGCCGGGCCATCCACATCGAGGTGGTCTACTCGCTGAGCGCAGACTCCGCCATAGCAGCTCTCCGGCGGTTCATGGCACGAAGAGGGTGCCCCACGGAGCTCTGGAGCGACAACGCCGCCTGCTTCAAGGCCGCCGAAAGAGAGCTCAGCGAAGCAGCAGTAGAAGCCCTGCAGGAAGAAGCCGCGAACCATCAGATCACCTGGCGCTACATACCCCCTGGAGCTCCATTCATGGGCGGAGCCTGGGAGCGCATGGTTCGAGCGGTAAAAGAAGCTCTACGAGTCACGCTGCACGAGAAGTACCCGAGCGACGAGACCCTGATGACCCTCCTGGCCGAAGTCGAGAACACTGTGAACTCTCGACCCCTGACGCACGTCGGCACGGAACCAACAGATCCAGAAGGGATCACGCCCAACCTCATCCTCATCGGGCCGAACACCAGGGTTCCTACCTTCAAACGGTACGAGGAACGAGACGTCACGCCGAAACAACAATGGAAGCGCGCCCAGGTCCTCGCCGACATCTTCTGGCAGCGCTGGGTACGTGAGTACGTTCCTCTGCTCCAACACCGGCGGGAGCCTCGCACGACTGGCGTGCCACCGAAAGAAGGAGACCTGGTGGTGATCTGCGACCCCAACCTGCCTTGCAACACCTGGCCACGAGGACGAGTCCAGAAGGTGTTCCCGGGCAACGACGGAGTGACCCGAGTCGTCGACGTCGTCACCAGCGGAGGACATGTCCTGCGAAGACCGACAAAGAAGGTGGTCGTGATCCAGGAGTGATCGCTCACGCGACGGCGGGAGAATGATCACGACAGAACGAAAAACCGCAAACATGACATGTAAATATATAACTATAGCTAGTTAGACTAAGTCGTAGCAATAAGTTGAAATTTTATAAGTGTTTTTGTTAATAACTTTTTTGTTTTAATAGTTAGCTTAAATGTTATTTGTGATTAAGATAGCCTATGTCTACCTGTATTAAATAAAGATTAGTAGTTTAAGTAGACATAGGTATTTTAGGTTAGGTATTAGGTAACATTTTTTTGTAAGACTTTAGTCTATAAATAGTTAATTAAGATAGTTATAAGTTTCCTTTTGTATTTATTAGTTAAGTTTTGATAGTATTCATTCAATAAAGTCGTTAGAATTAAGTAGAAATAAGTAATCTAGGTAAAAATTAGGTATTTAGGTTTTTTACATATAAAGTTGATTTTTACCTTAGTTATTAAGCTGCCCCTAATTAAAATATGTCATTTGTGTGCGTTTCATTAATAGAAAGTACAACCCGATTGCACAAACCCGGAAAAGCCACGGGAAATAGGAATTTGTGCGAATTTTCCCGCTCCCCATACAAGCCGTGTAGCTTTTATATGAGGGGGGCAGGAGGCGGAGCCATATAAATACGCACCAAACAAAAATCGCTCGCCAGAACGAGACGACGGCCTGGCGGGCGGTTGTGTTACGATAACGGCATGCAAAATAATGTAACCCATCTATTGGTATGTTTTTTATTTAAGAAAAAATGTAATTTCTTTAAAATATTAATAAATGCATTTCCGGGGGTGAGGGGCTGACCAAGCGAGTTTGCCTATATAAGGAAAATACACGGATCGCTGGCCAGCAAATTTTGATATAAATATGAGCTCGTTGGTCAGCGATCCGTTCAGTCATTCGACAAGCGGCAAGCTAGTAGCTTCGGAGAAAGAAAAATAGAAAAAGGCGGAAAAGGCTCGCTTGGTCGGTTCTCTCTCTCCCCCGGCTGCGGAAAATCAACACCCCTGGTTTCATTCCACTCCACTACGATTAAGTAAATCGAGGTGCCGCCCACATTTGGTCCTTCACGAGCCGCATTGAAGATTTTGAAGATATCAGCATGGTGATAACACGCAGCCGAGCGGGGGACGCGCCGCCAAGCGAGCTGCCGGCGCCTGGATCTGAAGCGGACCAGAACCCGAATGCTACGCCTACTACGGGTGCTACGCCTACTACGGGTGCTACGCCTGCTACGCCTACTACGAGTACTACGCCTGCTACGAATACTGAAGCCACTCCTGCCGCACGTACTACGCCTGCTACGTCATCGACTACGACGGACGGTGCTACGCCTGTTGCTACGACAAGCAGCGAAGCAACAACAGATGAAACGGGAACAACCGGAACAGTTTCGGGAACAATCAGACCCACCAGCATCTCGTCGAAGAGGTCGTCGAAAAAGAGAAGAATGAAAATAGCAGAGTCAGAAGCAGAAGAAAAGCTTGCAGCTCTGAAAATAAAGCAACTGCAAGCAGAAGCGGAACTAGAACAAGCACGCCTACGAAGAATAAGAACAGAAAATGAAGATACCTCATCAGAAGATGAAATAGAAGATGACTACGCTTCAGTAAGAATCAACGATTGGCTGAATAAAGAAACAACTGCAGTGCCACCACCTCCTGCAGTGGCTGCCTTCCTCCAAGAAAAAAGAAATGAAGATGTTCCAGTAGAAAACAGCAACCAAGATACAATAAAGAAGACAACTGGGCCAATAGCAGACCATCAAGTCGCTACATCCAGAGAAGCTACTCAACAGGAAGAGAAGACAAGGGAAGAACATCAATTCATCCCGCCTGTTCAGCAAGCTACAGTCGACGTTGCTACGCTGGCAGCTGCCCTTCATGCGGTAGCAAGAGGAAGTCCAAAGGAACCACCCAGATATGTGCAAGATCTACCAAGTTTCGGCGGACACTGCAGCGAATGGCTGACATTCAAATCAGCCTTTAAAGAAACTCAGCACTACTTCGCAAAAGCAGAAAACATTGCAAGATTAAGAAGAGGACTACGAGGTCCAGCATTAGAAGCAGTTGCCTGTCTTCTCATCGGGGAACCAGAACCAGACAAAATCATAGAAGCCCTCGAGAGAAGATTTGGCCGTCCAGAAGCACTGATCCTGATGGAGATGGAAAAGTTGAAGACACTACACAAGCTCAGTGACAATCCACGGGACCTGTGCATCTTCGCCGGAAGAATCGCGAACGTCGTCGGCACTGTGGAAGCACTAAAGAAACCACAGTATCTACATAGCCCTGAGATGATGAGGGCAATCATTGAGAAGCTCACTCCAATAATGAAGAACAAGTGGTACGACTATGCAGCACTCAAACAAGAAGACACCCCAGAATTGAAGAGGATCTCACTCTTCCTCAATGAAGAAGCAGACAAGTGTGGGGCATACGCACTACCAGAGAGCGTTGCAGAAGATAAGGAGAGAGCAAGAAAGAAAATAGAGAGAGCCTTTACCACTATAGAAGCAAGGCCAAGGGAAGACCAGAGATGTCCACTCTGCAAACAAGAACACAAGCTACCAGATTGCAAGCAGTTTCAGAACGCTGATGTCAACGCACGCTGGGACATTGCAAAGAAGAACCACATCTGCTACCGCTGTCTCAAGGGAAGGCACCGCAGGTTCACATGTAGAGCTCGACCATGTGGACAAGACGGTTGCCCAATGAGACACCATCGCCTGCTTCACCACATCAGGAAGCCAGAAGCCACACCACCACCAGCAATAGAAAAGGCTTCCATCGCCTCAACAATTGAAGTGGCTGCATCAGCAAAAGAACACGTGGGTCGCCGAGCCTACCTGAAGATAGCTCCGGTCATCTTGAGGGGGCCTCACACCAGCATCGAGACCTACGCCTTGCTCGACGAAGGCAGCACCATAACAATCATCGACGCTTCAATCGCAGAGGTGCTGGGGGTAGATGGACCACAAAACACCATGTGGATCCAGGGGGTGGGAACTGAAGTGAAGCACGAAGACAGCAAGGTGGTCTGCTTGAAAATCAGAGGAAGACACTCGCAACAGGAGTTCAACCTGGAACAAGTCAGAACAGTGGAGAGGCTGAACTTCGCATCCCAAGACATAGATGAAGATGACCTCGAGACCTGCACTCACCTCGAGGGGATCAAGCATGAGCTCATCTACGAACGAGCTACTCCGAAGATCCTCATTGGCCAAGACAATTGGCATCTCATTGTGACCAGAGAAGTCCGCTCCGGAAGACGCGACCAGCCAGTCGCATCCCTGACTGAACTTGGTTGGGTGCTCCATGGCTGCAGTTCATCTCTCACGAACATCGTGGCCTTCTGCGGACACCTCACAATGAAGAAAGAAGACCAAATTGAGGAACAAATGAAGAACTTCTTCAAGCTCGAGTCGCTCTGCATTGAACCCCGAAAACCAAAAGAAGATCCCGAGGAGAGAGCCCTGAAAATTCTCGAGACCAAGAGTCACCGACTTCCCGATGGAAGATACGAAACTGGACTCCTCTGGAAAGAAGAAAACAAGAAGATCCCTAACAACTTCAGGGATGCTGAGAAGCGACTCATCAGCCTTGAGAAGAGGCTGGACAAAGACGAAGCGCTGAAGACCCAATACAAAGAGCGCATGAACAATCTCTTCGCATCGGGCTACGCAGAGAAGGCTACAACACCACCAGCAGAAGACCGAACATGGTACCTGCCGCACTTCCCGGTGGTGAACCCTGCCAAACCGCACAAGCCGCCAAGATTGGTTCATGATGCAGCTGCGAAGTATGAAGGTCTCAGTCTGAACGACATGCTGCTTCCCGGTCCAGATCTTCTCCAGTCGCTCCCTGGCGTCATCATGAGGTTCCGGCAATACCCAGTCGCCGTGTCTGCAGACATCAAAGAAATGTTCATGCAGATCAAAATCAAAGAAGAGGACAGGGACGCACTGAGATTCCTGTGGAGAGGCGACCGGCGGGAGGGTCCTCCAGAAGAGTTCCGGATGACATCGGTCATCTTCGGCGCATCATCATCGCCTTGCACTGCGCTCTACATCAAAAATCGAAATGCCGAAGACTTCGCATCAGAATACCCAGAGGCGGCAACTGCAATAAGAAAAAACCACTACATGGACGACTACCTCCAGAGCTTCAGAACCAAAGAAGAAGCTCAGAAAATATCAAAGGAGGTGGACCACGTGCACAAGAAGGCGGGCTTCGTTTTGAATGGTTGGGCTTCCAACGAAAAGAAAGTCACAGAAGACTTCGGTGGAACAAGTCTGGGAACCACATCAGTCAACATTGGGGCGAGTGAAACCGAGAAGACTCTGGGACTCCAATGGTACATCAGAGAAGACTGCTTTGGCTTCCACATCAACAGAAGGAAGACACCACCCGAAATCTTGGAAGACCTGAGGCCACCAACGAAGAGAGAAGCCCTGAGCGTGGTAATGTCGCTCTTCGATCCGTTGGGTTTGATTTCGCCTGTCACAACCCCGGCGAAACGAATCCTTCAGGACACATGGCGATACAAGACAGACTGGGACGAAGACCTTCCAGAAGAGCTGCAGCCAAAATGGAGTGCCTGGATCGCATCACTCCAAGCTGTGGAGCACATGAAGATCCCTCGGTGCTACGGCTACGGACCTGCCATCACGCGTCAGCTGCATACTTTCGTAGACGCCAGCGAAGAGGCGTATGCAGCAGCCGTCTACTGGCGCACGATCAGGAACGATGGCAGCGTCCACGTGGCCCTAGCGGCAGCAAAGAGCCGGGTGACTCCACTGAAGCCCATCTCCATACCCAGGCTGGAACTCCAAGCAGCTGTACTCGGCGCGAGGCTGGCCAGCACCGTCCTGCTAGAACACGACTTCGAGGTGGCCAGCAAGACCTACTGGTCGGACTCCAGAACCGCCTTGGCCTGGATAAGGGCAGAACCCAGAGCCTTCAAAACCTTCGTGGCTCACAGGCTGGCGGAGATTGAAGACACCACCAAGAAAAACGAGTGGAGATGGCTGCCGTCCAGCGAGAACGTGGCTGACGACGCGACTCGAGGCACACCTCACAGCTTCGACTTCCAGCACCGGTGGTACAACGGGCCAGACTTCCTGTACCTCTCAGAGGAAGAATGGCCAGAGGAAAAGAAGCTGCCAGAAGAAGCTGAAACTGGAGAAGAAAGGGAGAGGTGCCACGTTGTCCAAGAACCACGAAATCACAGTCATCTTCCAGAAGTCTCAAAGTTCTCACGGTGGCTGCGACTCATCAGGACAACAGCCAGAGTCCTCCAGTTCGTCGAACTCTGTCGTCCACAGAAAGCGACGGTCGCTGCAGCCAAAAGGAAGAGGACCCTGAAAAACCGAGAGAAGGACCCAGACTGGCGCCACAATAAGAAGACGGTCCAGAAGACACAGCGACCACAACAGAACGAAATCAAGAAAGTCCCTTTCCGCGTGATACCAGCACACCTCATGAGGAGAGCAGAAGAGCTCTGGATACGAGCATCGCAGGAGGAAAGCTTCGGGCCCGAAATCAAACGGGTACTCAGCGGAGCTCAACCACATGGGAGCGATCGGCTCGCCGCTCTCAGTGTGTTCGTCGACAAGGAAAGAATACTGCGGCTCAAGGGACGAGTCACATCTGCACATCAGATAGGCGAGGACGCCGCCAACCCACCTCTCATGGACGGGAGACACCCATACACCCGTCTCTACATCCAGCACGTCCACGAGAAGTTACACCATGGAGGGGTGGAGCTGGTGGTCAACGAGCTCCGCCAGCAGATGTGGATCTTGAGGATACGACCGACTGTGAAGGAGCTCATCAAAAAGTGCATCTCGTGCCAGCTCCAGAGGAAGAAGCCAGCATCTCCGGCCACGGGAGACCTCCCAGCAGCACGGCTAGCCCATCACGAGCGGCCCTTCACCTTCACGGGGCTGGACTACTTTGGGCCAATCGAGGTAACCGTGGGCCGTCACCATGAGAAGCGCTACGGAGCTCTCTTCACCTGCATGACCTGCCGGGCCATCCACATCGAGGTGGTCTACTCGCTGAGCGCAGACTCCGCCATAGCAGCTCTCCGGCGGTTCATGGCACGAAGAGGGTGCCCCACGGAGCTCTGGAGCGACAACGCCGCCTGCTTCAAGGCCGCCGAAAGAGAGCTCAGCGAAGCAGCAGTAGAAGCCCTGCAGGAAGAAGCCGCGAACCATCAGATCACCTGGCGCTACATACCCCCTGGAGCTCCATTCATGGGCGGAGCCTGGGAGCGCATGGTTCGAGCGGTAAAAGAAGCTCTACGAGTCACGCTGCACGAGAAGTACCCGAGCGACGAGACCCTGATGACCCTCCTGGCCGAAGTCGAGAACACTGTGAACTCTCGACCCCTGACGCACGTCGGCACGGAACCAACAGATCCAGAAGGGATCACGCCCAACCTCATCCTCATCGGGCCGAACACCAGGGTTCCTACCTTCAAACGGTACGAGGAACGAGACGTCACGCCGAAACAACAATGGAAGCGCGCCCAGGTCCTCGCCGACATCTTCTGGCAGCGCTGGGTACGTGAGTACGTTCCTCTGCTCCAACACCGGCGGGAGCCTCGCACGACTGGCGTGCCACCGAAAGAAGGAGACCTGGTGGTGATCTGCGACCCCAACCTGCCTTGCAACACCTGGCCACGAGGACGAGTCCAGAAGGTGTTCCCGGGCAACGACGGAGTGACCCGAGTCGTCGACGTCGTCACCAGCGGAGGACATGTCCTGCGAAGACCGACAAAGAAGGTGGTCGTGATCCAGGAGTGATCGCTCACGCGACGGCGGGAGAATGATCACGACAGAACGAAAAACCGCAAACATGACATGTAAATATATAACTATAGCTAGTTAGACTAAGTCGTAGCAATAAGTTGAAATTTTATAAGTGTTTTTGTTAATAACTTTTTTGTTTTAATAGTTAGCTTAAATGTTATTTGTGATTAAGATAGCCTATGTCTACCTGTATTAAATAAAGATTAGTAGTTTAAGTAGACATAGGTATTTTAGGTTAGGTATTAGGTAACATTTTTTTGTAAGACTTTAGTCTATAAATAGTTAATTAAGATAGTTATAAGTTTCCTTTTGTATTTATTAGTTAAGTTTTGATAGTATTCATTCAATAAAGTCGTTAGAATTAAGTAGAAATAAGTAATCTAGGTAAAAATTAGGTATTTAGGTTTTTTACATATAAAGTTGATTTTTACCTTAGTTATTAAGCTGCCCCTAATTAAAATATGTCATTTGTGTGCGTTTCATTAATAGAAAGTACAACCCGATTGCACAAACCCGGAAAAGCCACGGGAAATAGGAATTTGTGCGAATTTTCCCGCTCCCCATACAAGCCGTGTAGCTTTTATATGAGGGGGGCAGGAGGCGGAGCCATATAAATACGCACCAAACAAAAATCGCTCGCCAGAACGAGACGACGGCCTGGCGGGCGGTTGTGTTACGATAACGGCATGCAAAATAATGTAACCCATCTATTGGTATGTTTTTTATTTAAGAAAAAATGTAATTTCTTTAAAATATTAATAAATGCATTTCCGGGGGTGAGGGGCTGACCAAGCGAGTTTGCCTATATAAGGAAAATACACGGATCGCTGGCCAGCAAATTTTGATATAAATATGAGCTCGTTGGTCAGCGATCCGTTCAGTCATTCGACAAGCGGCAAGCTAGTAGCTTCGGAGAAAGAAAAATAGAAAAAGGCGGAAAAGGCTCGCTTGGTCGGTTCTCTCTCTCCCCCGGCTGCGGAAAATCAACACCCCTGGTTTCATTCCACTCCACTACGATTAAGTAAATCGAGGTGCCGCCCACAATTTCTTTCTCTCTTATCTAACACCTAGCACAAAATACACAGATACAGAAGGTCCGCTCAATACGCTCACTAAAATCCTAAGCATATACATGCCTGTAGACGTATATGGTCGTTGTAGGCAAGGTCACGATACTGTGCGATCGTGATCTTGCCTCGAACAACCGTATATTTCTATAAGCATGTATATGCTTACGATTTTAGTGGTTTGTATTGAGCGGACCTTCTTTCCTACGGCGGTACCTACCTGACGCGCAGGCACAGGAACTGTTTGGCGGCGGCGGCGGCCCAGCGCGCGGGCGCGGCGCGGGGCTCGCCCTCCCCCCCGGCCCCCGAGCCCCCCGCGGGGGCGGGGTGGGGGCTGTCGCGTTCCACCACGCACCCCGTCCACCACGAGTCGTCTATCATGCAGCGGAACCTGCATACAGAGAGACAATTATGGAGATTGGATAAATGCTAATAATTTGTCGGAGAAAACTATTGGTTTGTATCCGTAATAAATATTATAATTATACGGTGATATCCATAATTTTTACAATGCTATTAAAAAGTAGGAAATGATAGAAAATGTAACTTTAAACTTATTTGTTTCGGAGTTCACGTAATGCTAAATAATATTGATGACAGCGATCAAGCTGGAGTGTAGCGTATGTCATGTGTCGTGTCGTGTAGAATGTGCCACGTGTCACGTGTCGTGTCGCTCACCTGTCGCCGGGCCCCCAGCGGCGGCTCATAGCCACGTCGTACTGCTGCTTCAGCACCAGGAAGTCGATCACGTCCGGCATGTCGTGATACCGGACGGTGAAGGACCGCGCCCGGGGCCCCCCAGCCCCCTGGCCGGGGGGCTGTGGCCCCGGGGCGGGCGGCGCCGGCAGCGAGCACGCCAGGCGCAGCGCCACCACGCGCGGCGGCTTTATCACATACTTTATGCCGACTACTTTCACTATCTCGCATTCCTTAAGACAAATCATAAGATTTTATGAGAATTTTGCTTTTGGATTGTTTCTGAAACGTTGTCTAGTGACTCACTCAACGTCTCAGGAAGTTTTAACGAAGAGATTATGTACATGACAATATACTATATATAGACATGTATAAATAAATCCTCCTGCTCATAATTATACTGGCGACAAAAATTATAAGTAACAGAATAAAAGTATTTTAATAAATAAAAAATACATAATCGAGTTTCTATTGGGTGATTGGATGCGAGGTTTTTTGACGCTACGCAAATACTTCCCAAAACGTTGAGTGTAGAATAATTGCGCGTTAGGAACTTTCTTAAAGAGATTCAATATAAGTAAATTAACATTAAAGAGTTTCAGACTAATTTCAATTTCTACAAATTATAAACGGTATTTAAAAGCTAAGCAAAATAAACAAATAAATATAGACGCACATAGACGTGCGTGCGCTCCCAGGGCATGTCGCGCGGGATCAGCTTGTACACGTCCTTCTCCGCCACCGCCTCGAAGTACTTCTGGTGACCCTGCGCAGACACAACACACACAATGTTCACTAAAATATATACAGGGTGTAAGGGACAGGTTTCCAAAAACTTTAAGGGCTTGCTGAGTAGACGAAACTGAACAAGAGTACGAGTTTTGTATGATTGAGTATCAAACATCCAAACATAGAAACATCAAAACATTTATAATATTAGTAGGATTATGTTAGGTGGAAAAATTTATTTTATTGTGTGTACTGATGTAATACTTAATATGTGTGTTTGTAGTAACAAATAAATGAGTTATCTATCTATCTATCTAAAAAGATGTTTGAAAAGAACCGTGGGAGAGCCATGCTTCGGCACGAATGGGCCGGCTCGACCGGAGTGATACCACGGCCTCACAGGAAACCGGCGTGAAGCAACGCTTGCGTTGTGTTTCGCCGAGTGAGTGAGGGCACCGGAGGCCCAACCTCTCCCCACATGCTAAACTGAAGTAGCAGTGGCCGGGGCATATAGCTCGCAGAAAAGATAGCCGTTGGGGCATCAGACTTCTCGAGAGGCGACCGCAGAGGCAGTGTAGGCAGGCCTCCCACTCGGTGGACCGATGGCCTGGTGAAGGTTGCGGGAAGCCGCTGGATGCGGGCAGCGCAGGACCGGTCGGTGTGGAAATCCTTGGGGGAGGCCTTTGTCCAGCAGTGGACGTGTTTCGGCTAATGATGATGGTGAACGGTTGTACTCAGCTGCAATAACTCACCAGGCGAAAATAGAGGCACAAGTCACCCATCTGTGGGTGATATGGCGCCTTGCGAGGCGCGACGGCACTCAGCCACTCGGACGGCCGGTACGCTTCGGGCAGCTCCGTCACCGTTCGGCGGATGTCGGCTACCTTCGGCGCCGCGTCCGCGCCCTCGGCCGTCTCTTCGGGCTCGGTCGGCTCTGGCTCGGCTACTTTTCTGTTTGATGCGACATTGGATGGATTAACAATGGTTTCTTTAATTCTGTGTTTTGGTAATATATTTTTTTATTATATGTTAAATGAAAACTGCCCAAATTAAGCGGCCTGTTGTGTAGCTTTCACATTTTTTATTATTTCTTTTTTTTTTACTGTCGGCTTAACTGACCAAAGTGTTTAATACTCATTTAATACTTGTGTGTAATAAGTGTTCATACTGGGCGGCGTGGAAATCTTTGCTTTCCTGTTTTGGGTGATGGTGTGGTATTGCCAGCTCCCCATTGCGTTGCGGAATCTTGGTAAGCCCATTTCCATCTTCGGCATCGTCATCACTTACCACCAGGTGAGATGATGCCAAGGGCTTACCAAGTGACGGTACAAAGCAAGCAGCGCGACATCGGTCGCTGTGGAAATCCTTAAAGGAAACCAATTATCTGCGGAAAGTGTTTCGGGTGATGGTGGTGGGGGTGGTGGGGGTGGTGGGGGTGGTGGGGGTGGCGGGGGTGGCGGGGGTGGCGGGGGTGGCGGGGGTGGCGGGGGTCTCACCGGGCGGCGGCGGGCGCGGGGCGGCGGCGGGCGCGCGCCGGGGGCGACAGCGCGGCGCCGGCGCCGGCCTCCCAGTCCGAGTACAGCGACGAGTCCGAGCTGGATCAATAATAATAACAGAAATATTTAATCGGCCATCAAAAAATACTGAATCGCCCAACAAAAATCTGTTTCACCATCTATAAGGTTAGATTTGCAATTTAGTTAAATTGTTGTGCGACTTGTATCTTTCTGATGCACGATTAGTGTTAGCTACCCATATCGTCCCCACTGCGGGGGCACGGGTCTCTACCCATAACTCGGGAAGGTTAGGCCATACTCCACACACGGGGGCCAAGTCCGGATTGGTGGAGCTTGTGGGGCTAGTGGCCAATCCCAGTTCAGAAGTTTTCAAGATGCGCGATTAAATAAATAATAATAATAGTAATAAAATAGACATTGACATTCCATTAAAGATGTAAAAAAACGTAACTCACCTGTATTCCGTCTTGCTGTCTGAATAAGAGCTGCAAAAGATACGCTTTCATTACTTGATGTCTCAGATAAAAGTACCCAGTGTTTATGTGTGATTTAAACTATCTAAAGTTATACTGGTGGAATCATTAGTGGGCAGATTAGCTTTTCTCTTGTAAACGCGATACTTTATAGTTCATTCCAATCAAGAAAAAGCAAAAGGTAAACAAATTTAGGTAAAAAAACTGACACATGTCAATGTCAGTTGCATACTAACTCGTTTACCTTGTTGATTGGAATGAACTATAGGTGGTTTCTGCCTCTATTTTTTTTTATTGCTGCCAGCTACCGTTTCATACGAGTTCCATGGGTGGCAGCTATTTAGCAAAAAACAAAAATGACGGACAGTAGGTAGGCCATATTCAATGCCATTATTATCCATTAATAATAAATTATTAGGTTCTGCACTCACACGGACAGGTCGGAGGCGGAGAGGCGCTCGGACTCTTCGGACAGCTCGGACAACTCGGACGCGCTGCGCTCGAGCGGCGGCGGTCGCGGCGGCCGCGGCTGCACACACACACACGCACGCGCGGTCAGTTGGCTCGTACCCATGGTAATAATCTAATCATTCATACTGGTGACACAGCAAGGAAAAAATCACATCGCACTCTTAACAAAACCACAACCGAATTCAAAATTTTGCCATAATGAGTTTTGATAACAATAATAATATCCGGGACAAATCACACATTGTCATCTGGCCCCAAACTAGGATTCCCTGTATCTTGGGAACCAGAGACTGATATACACATATACTTCTAAATACATACATATATAGATATAATACACCCAGACTCAGAGCAAACAATTCTGCTCAGCACAGAAAAGTTTGCCCTGTGTGGGGATCGAACCCACGACTCTCGGATCAGAGGTCAGGATCGCTAACCACTTAGCCACCGAGTCAGTCAAAACCAAAACGACGTAAAAGAGCAAGCATTCTACTCAGTTAAGGAATTTCTGGACTACAAATGCACAACATAGGTATCTTCAATATGAAAGTTTTAATGTTTTATTTTAATTTTTAATTGTAATTTTAAATGTTTTGCATGCTATAATATCATAGCTGAGCTTGGCGATTCTTCTAAACTGTTTTATGACCAGTATTATGTACCCAGGTCAGGCAAATAAATATATTCTGATTCTGAAGCCACACAGTCTCGATAAAAAAACACCTCTATTTCTGAAGCAATAAGGTAACAACATATTTGCGTCTTTATTCGTCCCCCTGCACACGCGAGTGTCTCTCGTTTAGGTCGGTTTTTTATCAAGAGTGGAATATATTTTACAATGGGGGTAGATTTACGTCTATACCTTGTGGATAAACGGTTAAATGTGCCACAAGATGAGAAGAAGAATGCGGGTAGATGATAGACACACACATACATGCGGTCAGTTGGCTCACATCGTCGCTGACGGCGCGTACAGGGATAATGACTGACTCGGTGGCTCAGTTGTTAGCGATCCTGACCTCTGATCCGAGAGTCGTTTCGATGAGCAGAACTGTTTGCTCTGAGTCTGGGTGTTATTATGTCTATATATGTATGTATTTAAAAGTATACGTGTATGTATATCAGTCTCTGGTTCCCAAGATACAGGGAATCCTAGTTTGGGGCCAGATGACCGTGTGTGATTTGTCCCGGATATTATGATTAATGTACTTTATGTCAGTGACAAAATAACTAGTGCCTGAATGTGCCGTCAGCGACGATATAAGTGATACAACAAGGAGACAAATATAGATTATACAAGTTTAAAACGATATGGAATAGTTGAAAAAGCCTGATTCCGCTACGTAGCGGTGACAGCTGTCGACTTTTTCCGCTACGTAGCGGTGACAGCTGTCGACTTTTACGCCAAGTCGTAGGTATATGTAGGAATCTTCGACACATTAGTACCCAGGGTAGATATTTCGTCCTTCGCACGACTAACTCTCCTATCTCATAACCTTGATTATTTGAGTTTGGACTTTATCTAATTGAAATAGGGTTGTTTTTAAAATCTTACGAACAATGAGATAGAAGAGTTAGTCGTGCGAGGGACGATTTTTTTTTTTTTTTTTTTTTTTTTTATTATTAGGTTTACCAACAGTAGTTTACACCCATACATGGTAAGACTTAAATAACGATTTATATGATATGATTTTGTTTCTTTTCCGTGCTGATCATGGCGGCTGCAGTGTCAGTCAGTCAGTCAGTCAGGCAGTCAGTCAGGCAGTCAGTCAGGCAGTCAGGCAGGCAGTGGGGCGCACCTGCGGCGGGCGCGCGGCGCGGCCCCCGGCGTGGCCCCCGCGGCGGGGCGCGCGGCGCGGCGCGGGCTCCGTGCTGATCATGAGCGGGCGGCGCCGCATCTCGCGCCGGTAACAACTCTGCTCCCACTCGCCCGTCTCCTCCCTGCCGCGACACACGTTACACTACATTATAATATAATAATAATAATATCTGGGACAGATCACACACGGTCATCTGGCCCCAAACTAGAATTCCCTGTATCTTGGGAACCAGAGACTGATATACATACACGTATACTTTTAAATACATACATATATACATATAATACACCCAGACACAGAGCAAATAACAACTAATCATCACAGAAAAGTTTGCCCTGTGTGGGGATCGAACCCACGACTCTCGGATCAGAGGTCAGGATCGCTAACCACTTAGCCACCGAGTCAGTCAAGTCAGCCACATTACAAACACATTGCTCAGCTGAATCATTTAAGAGTAAGGTCTGCTTGAGCCTAATTTTCTAGCCTTTAGACCAGTATTTTGCAACCTGTTGGTCGCGAAGCCTTTCTCAAGGGATTGCGAGTAAAAAAAGAAAAAGTAAATGCTTGTAGGTCCGACACTGCAATGACAAAATACGATTTCAGCGAGAAGGCTGGGCCTAAACAATTTGTCAAAACGCGATTCTATTTTGGAGACATTAATAACCAAATCATTTTCTATTTGAAGAAAAACGTGGTCTTTCAAATCACTAACATTTTGTATGTTTATCACCCTAGGGGGGTCGCGAGAATTTTTTACTTGTAAAGGGGTCAGGTATTAAAAAGGTTGAAAAACACTGCTTCAGACAACCTAGATAGGTTCTTTAACAAATAGTTTTTTCATTAGTAAAAGCCTTTGTTGTCCTGTACATTATGATATTATTGAGAAACGGACCGTTGTACAGCTCGACTTATGTATTTTATACGTAACTGTCATCTGTTGCAATAAGGAGGAAACTCCACAAGCCGTGGTGTGTGTGTGTGGGGGCGTGTGTGCGCCTCTCTCTCTCTCTCTCTCTCTGTATCTCTCTCTCTCTCTCTCTGTATCTCTCTCTCTCTCTCTCTCTCTCTCTGTATCTCTCTCTCTCTCTCTCTCTCTCTCTCTCTGTGTGTGTGTGTGTGTGCGGTGCTACTCACGCGGCCAGCTCGATGCTTCGCAGCTGCGCGGCCGGCAGCGGCGGCAGCAGCCGGCGAAGACCCACCGCGTCGTCGCCCTGCGAGCCAGACAATGTTCACTTAATACTTGTACCAAACTACCATCTTAAAACGATTATACGACCATATTTTATAAGCACAGGTGTTTACAGAGTGAGCACAAATACAATTCTCTATAATTCAGGAAGAGAAAAGTGTGTGATTAGAGGACCGGCCAGCCGGTGCGGTGCGGTGGCTTGGTGGTGCGAGCTGGAAGTCTTCTTTTTCGTCTTTTTAGAGGTTTTGGGTTAGTATATGTTGCTGGTACTGCGGTGTAGTGTGGTGTGTAGTGTGGCGGAGCGCACTCACGGGGCGGCGGCAGGTGTAGTGCGGCGTAGTGTGGTGTGTAGTATAGTGTGGTGTAGTGCGGCGGGCACTCACGGGGCAGCGGCAGGTGTAGTGTGGTGTAGTGTAGTGTAGTGTGGTGTAGTGCGGCGGGCACTCACGGGGCAGCGGCAGGTGTAGTGTGGTGTAGTGTGGTGTAGTGCGGCGGGCACTCACGGGGCGGCGCGCCAGGCGCTGGTGCCGCGGCGGGTGCGCGCAGCCCTCCACGTCCACCAGCAGCGGCGGCGGCAGCAGGTGCGGCGGAGTCTCCGTCTGCTCGTCCAGCGCACCTCCCAATGCGTCTCGCACTAACACACACATATTAAATACAATCAGTAAGTGATCAATCTGAGGCTTTTAACTGCGTAGAACATCAAACATTACTCATTAAATTGCAGCATATGTCGTGAAGGATAAGGCACTCGATCTCCTTAAATCCCATTTGGATAATAGAATGCAAATAGTTAAAGACAAAGATACTAAGTCTTCCGAGTCCCGAGTCTAAATTCTGAACTGTACTTCGAGGGGTTCCTCAAGGCGGCATACTCGGCCCACTGTTATTCCTCAATCGTGCAATAAAATATGCTATGGTTCTATTTGCTGCTGATAACACAATACTAAGACTGCTAAAATGAAAAGAGCTACAAAAAAGAAATCAATCAAACAATAAAGAAAATTATTAATTGGACGAACAATAATCAACTTAAAACTGACCTAGAGAAAACATGCATTTCAATCAAAGAGTGACAAGACTTGATCTGTAGACATTTCGCATGTATACAGGGTGACACTAAATTAGTTCTTGATACGAAAGTCTATGAATGTGCTCATGAAAACAAACAACTTTCCCTAAGAAACGCATAGTCAAATCGCAAAAAAAAATTTGACTCTCCATACAAATCGATGACTGACCGGCCAAATTAGTATGAAGAGTGCAAAATTTTTTTTTGCGATTTGTCTATGGTTTCCTTAGGGAAAGTTGTTCGTTATCATGAGCACATGCATAGCCTTTCGTATCAAGAACTAATTTAAAGTCACCCTATATTATGTCGAGGTAACCATTTGGATGCCGTTTTGGTCGATCCAATAGGCAGTCGGTGGAGCGGAGAAATAAAAGAATTTCCTACTTGTGGTTTCTTTTATAGCCTTCCATTTTCTTACGTACATTAATGAGTTGTTATTTAATTATTAGTTAATTTATGCTGCAAAACCTTTCAAATATTGCATTGTTTGCCAAACAAAAGAAATTAACGAAATGTTACTAAGTTACTAGTTGGTTAACCAACATTATATGTATTACTGAATGCGAAAGAAATTGCCCTCGTGTGTGGAATATGGTCTAGCATTCCCGATTTATAGGAAGAGATCCGTGCCCCTGCAGTGGGGACTTTATACCGGGCAGACCCAGTGGCAACAGCACTGCCCTTATAAGAAACTCCATATACTGTGGTGTGTGGAAGAACAGCTCCAGCAGCGGGGGGAGGGGAGCAGGCTGCCAGTCGAGGGGGGCACTCACCGAGCGGCCGGTAGTCCGTGTGGAAGAACAGCTCCAGTGGCAGCTGGGCCAGCAGCGGGTGGCCGGCGCCGACGCCCGCCAGCACCAGGTGCCCGTGGGAGTCGCTGGCGGCCAGCGCGGTGCCTCCGCGGGACCACTTGGCGTCGAACAGGGCGCAGGCCCCCTGCCCCTCCACCTCGTTGTCCCACTGCCACAGCGGCTGCGGAAGACGACCCGCGTCAATATATAGGGTGACTTTAAATTAGTTCTTGACACGAAAGGCTATGCATGTGCTCATGATAACGAACAACTTTCCCTAAAGAACTCATAGTCAAATCGCAAAAAAAAATTTGGACTCTTCCTTCATACTAATTTGGCCGGTCAGTTCATAAATTTGTATGGAGACTCAAATTTTTTTTTTTTGCGATTTGACTATGGGTTTCTTAGGGAAAGTTGTTTGTTATCATGAGCACATTCATAGACTTTCGTATCAAGAAATAATTTAGGTCGTATATAGAACAGTGAATAAAGAATTAAATATCTTGGACATATAATACACTGTAATTTGGCGTCAAACTAAGAGTACTTATCTGCATTAAGGGAAGCAGATTTATAAACATACATACAGTGTTTTAAGATTTTAAGAGCTTACTCATAATTAAGTATAGAATACAGGAATATAAAAAATACGATCTAAAACTATTTTTTTAGTTTCCCATACAAATCCTTGATTCACTATTCAGACTTTGTATGGGAAACTGAAAAAAAAGTTGCAGACTGACCTCAGGACCGCTGTCATCGCGTGGACTGCGTGCTCTTCAGCAACCGTACGCAGGAGAGGACGAATCTGTCGTATAATTTACTAAAAACCTACCTAGACACAGAGCAAACAAATTGTCTCATCACAGGAACGACTGCCCTGGGCTGACATGGAACGCACCTCGCAGTGGGCCGCGTGCCACACGCACAGGCGGCCGTCGTGGCCCGCGGAGAGCGCCACGCCGGCCAGGAACGGGTGCGGCTCCAGCACGTACGCCTCGTCCCGGTGCGCGCGCAGCACCGACACCTGCGCGCCCGCTACTGCGCACCACACCTGCAGACACACGGACAGACAGCCAGTCAGGCACGGTCGATAGATACATGGTTTGCAATAGAAATTGGTATATAGACGCCCGTTTGACATAGACAACCATTAGGCATAGACGCCCATTTGGTATAAATCAAATCAATATTATCAAATATAAAAAGCGGCTAAGTGCGAGTCGGAGTCGCCCATGAAGGGTTCCGTAGCAGCAAGTAACATAATACAAAAGTTCTTGTAGTTCGTTGTAGGTAAATTGCGGTTTACGATTTATGACGTATTAAAAAAAACGACTTACTAGATCTCGTTCAAACCAATTTTCGGTGGAAGTTTGCATGGTAATGTACATCATTTATTTTTTTTGTTTTAACATTCTCTTATTTTAGAAGTTACAGGGGGGGGACACACATTTTACCACTTTGGAAGTGTCTCTCGCGCAAACTATTCAGTTTAGAAAAAAATGATATTAAAAACTTCAATATCATTTTTTAAGAGCTATCCATAGATACCCCACACGTATGGGTTCGATGAAAAAAAAAATTTTGAGTTTCAGTTCATAGTATGGGGAACCCCCAAATTTTTTTTTCAATTTTTGTGTGAAAATCTTAATGCGGTTCACAGAATACATCTACACAAGTTTCAACAGTATAATAGTTTCGGAAAAAAGTGGCTGTGACATACGGACGGACAGACAGACAGACAGACAGACAAGACGAATCCATAAGGGTTCCGTTTTTTGCCATTTGGCTACGGAACCCTAAAAACGACAATTTGTTCTAAAAATGTTTGAAATTGTAAACGATGACATCATGGCAAAATATAGTAATAGACATTCTTATATAGAATTTTTATTTTATTAAAAATTTGTAATTAATTATCGATGTAATCGTTACCCTATAGTTTCGGTAACATCCCGCTGCAGGGACACAGGGTGAGATCCTATTGATTGAATCAGAATGAGAAATCATTTATTTGGAATTAGACTATACAGGGTGTAACAGAAAGGTGTGATAATACTTCAAGGTTGGCTTTTACCCATCAAACTGAACAATTTTTGTTCTACAACTTTGTTGAAATCGCAAATTTTTTTTGGACTTTTCATACAAATCGATCAGCTGGCGAACCAAGTTTGTATGAAAAGTCCGAAAATTTCTTTGCGATTTCAACAAATTTGTAGAACAAAAGTTGTTCAGTTTGATGGGTAAAAGCCAACCTTGAAGTATTATCACACCTTTCTGTTACACCCTGTATATTTGATTGATTGATAGCTGTGTAGTGCAGGCACTCACCCGGATGGTGGCGTCCGAGACCGCCGTGAAGACGTACGCGTCGCTGCTGTCCCAGCACACCATCGTCACCTGCGCACACGAGAACATCACTTACTGACACAACTCTTCATATTTTTATAGACTTTTTTTTTGTTGGAGCGACACCTTGGGCGACGGCTGCATTGTGTAAAAGATGATTATTGATGAATGATGAGTATGAAAGGAGTGAGCATTGCGATAACAGCAAGAGACGAATGGAAGAAGACATGTCGCGCCGATCCCAAATGACGGGGCAGGAGGATGAATTAGAACGTCCCAGTGACCTTGAGCCACTTTTCGGGAGCGTCGGGCGCCAGAGGCAGCGTGCGGCGTGTGGTCCTCGCCGCTCGCGTGTTGTGTGTGTGAGTGGTGCGAGTGCGAGTGTGCTGTGACCTTGAGCCGCTTGTATGTCGTGTGAGTGGTGCGAGTGCGCGTGCGAGTGCGCAGTGACCTTGAGCCGCTTGTCGGGCGCGGCGGCGTCGGTGGCGGCGGCGAGGGGCAGCGTGCGCAGCGGGGTGTGGCGCCACTGCGCGGCGCGCATGGCCCACACGGCCGCGTGGCCGTCCTTGCTGCCGGACACGAAGCGCAGCGACGAGTGCGCCCACGAGACGCTGTCCACCGCCTCCGTGTGCGCCGCCACCTGGTTCATACACACATACATACTAAATCGTTTAATGCTCCAGAAAATCAAGACAATACATCAATGATTAAATAGAAGGTAAAAAGAGAGAAATCTGAGAAATCCAGTGTTGGCAACACTGTTCGAGTGCCAGCTGTCAACGGCGTTTGAACAACAGCGCGACTGGTCGGCTAGCATCAATGACAAGACGCGGCGCGGCGGGCGCTAACTATTGACCGACTAGGCGGACCAGACTGTCTTGTCTAAGCGTCTGTAATCTATGGTGTCAGATTATCTATGGAAAACATCACGCCATTTTTCCCACCTCTGGAAATAAACAGGAAACCAACGGGAAACGGCGGTTATAAAAGGCAGCGGGAAAGTGTAACGCGCTCTTAGTTCAAGTTTAAACTTGCAAGAAGCTTCTTTGTGTAAATATTGAGAGTAATTAGGTAAGGTTGACTAATGTATATAACTTTTTCTATAGAATAAATGTCTTAATATGTTACTTTTGTGTGTTTTAGTTTACACCAGATAGTGACCGTGACTGCAGTCTCTATGTCTAAGGCCTGGGTTAGGGAGATGCGGAGCGTTGCACGGCGCGTTTTTCAGTACAGACAAAACGCGCATGATGACGCTTCTACATGAACGCTCTCATAAATTATCAATAAAATGAAATGAAAATATTTTTTATTCGAAGCAGGTAGCAGTGTACACTTTTCGAACGTCATTCTTTTATCTACCTAATGCGAGGTTCCTACCGCTCGGAGCTCGTACACCCGCCGCTTCGGGAAGTGTTTGCGGAGTGAGAAGAAACGGCAGGCCCAAAGAAACTCCCTCCAACACATTTTTTGAAAATGTCTTATATTCTATTACATCTTAATTCTAGGTCAATAAATGATTTATATAATGTCATGACTGTAAATAAAAATAAAAAGAACAAAAAAAAAAGAAAGGATCATATGCTTGATTTGACCGCTCAACGCCCCGCGTGTCCCTAAACGAGGCCTAAGTGATCGACGTGACCACGCGGTGGTGTGTGTGTGGTAGGGTAGGGAGTGACCCATCCAGGTGGCGACTGCCCCCTCCCCTCTACCTCGAGCACGCGGCGCGGCTGCCGCCCCAGCCACGTGGTAGACGCGCTGGTCCGCCGAGTCGCCGTGGCTGCGATCAGTTAACCCGCGTGACCGCCCCCCCTACCTCGAGCACGCGGCGCGGCTGGCCGTCGGCCAGGTGGTAGATGCGCACGCGCTGGTCCGCCGAGCCGGCCGCCAGGAACGCGCCGCCGCACGACCACGCCGCGCAGATCATGTGGCACGCGCCTGCGACAGACAACACTTTTATTAGCAAGTGTTTTTTATGGGACAGGTGGCAAACGAGCAGACGGATCACCTGCTGGTAAGCGATTACCGCCGCCCATAGCCACCCGCAACACCAGAGGAGTCACAAGTGCGTTGCCGGCCTTTGATATGGGAGTGCGCTCTTTTCTTGAAAGTTTGAATGTCGTATCGGTCCGGAAATACCGCAGGCGACAATTCATTCCACAGTTTGGTTGTGCGAGGCAAAAAGTTTCTAGTGAAACGCACAGTTGTAGACTGCCAACCATCTATGTGATGGGGATGAATATATTGTAGATGTAATAACAATGTCATTATGTCATCAAAGTTCTCGAGTAGCGACTGCACACTGGCAGAGTCGGTAAACCGACGACCTAAGTGAAGGATGCGGGAAGTAAGCGTGAAAATCCTTGGGGGAGGCATTAGTTCAACAGTAGCCGATGATGATGATGTGTACAGTGAGTGAGTGAGTGAGTGAGTGAGTGAGTGAGTGAGTGAGTGAGTGAGTGTCTCACCGGGCCGCGAGCGCTCGACGAACTGCACCGCGGGCGCGGCGGGCTGGCCGTCGCGCGCCAGCCGCCAGAAGGCTACCGAGCCGTCCGTGGACGTGGACGCGAGCCATCGGCCCCCCGCGATGGGTCCAGGTGAGAACTGCACCGACGTTATCGTGCCCTGGTAGATAGGATAGACAAAGGTAGGATAAGATTTGTGGACACACAGGTAAACACGAAAGTTACAATACATTATATAAAAAAACAAGGGTAACTGTTTAAAGTGCTAGCGCCCCATCGAATTACTTTAGGGAAGCTTTGTTAACCCTCGGTCCGTCGCGTGGGGTCCTTAAAAGCCCAGGATTTAAAATTAGTGGAATATTTTTCATTTCCATTTGAGTTTGAGGTCTGAAACTTTAGGTACCTTCCTATAAATAATATTACTTAGTACGCAGTGTATTGGCGAATAATGTATGCACAAACACTACGAGAAACAGGCGTGTAATCGTGAGTGGGGCTCTCAAAGACCCCACGCGACGACTCACGTAAGTAAAAAAAAAACTATTTTATTTTTCTAAGTTTTGTTGGTTTTATTTTTAGAGAAAAATTAAGTTACAAATTTTTTTTATTCATGAATGCCAACAATAGCTTGGCTATCAATGGTTAGACGAACATGGCAAATAATATTGGGTGGTTCGGAAGATTAAGACAGAACATTGAGGTATTGCCCATTTGAACAATTAATCTCAATAAAGAAACATATTTATAGTGGCGCTAGTGGCTAGTGGCAGCCAGTGGCGGCTAGTGGCGGCTAGTGGCGGCTAGTGGCGGCTAGTGGCGGCCAGTGGCGGCCAGTGGCGGCTAGTGGCGGCTAGTGGCGGCTAGTGGCGGCCAGTGGCGGCCAGTGGCGGCCAGTGGCGGCTAGTGGCGGCTAGTGGCGGCTAGTGGTGCTGTGCTCACCTGGTGCGCGTGCAGCACGGCGCGCGGGGCCGCGTCCCCGAGCCCCCACAGACGCACCAGCCGCTCCACCGAGCCGGCCGCCAGCAGGGCCCCGTCCGCCGACACGCAGAGGTCGGTGATCTCGGCGCCGGCGCCGCGGAGTGTGCATATCAGTCGCCCGTCTAGAGCGCTCCACACTTTCACCAGTAGGTCGTCCGCGCCCTACGACAAAAAAATGAAGATGCAAAATCGTACTTAACGTAAATTGACAATCTATACTCATGGACAAAAAAATCGACTCAAAGTTTCATGCACAACTTTTGGAAAATTAACTCAGTCTAGCAAAATAAAACTAAACCAAAAGTTCAAAAACTGTGTTTACTGTTTATGATTTTAGTATGATAGTAGCAGTTTTGTAGACTGAGTTATTTTTTCAAAACTCGAGCAACAAATCTTGAGTCGATTTTTGTGTCGACCAGTGTAGATAATTACAAATACAACACCACCTATCCATCATCAACGACTCGCCAAAGGCTTTCGATTGCGTCGCACGATAAAACTCAAGCTATTTGCGCACCGTATCCCGTTTCTATTAGACGTGGTGTGAAATGATCAAAGGTTTAAAGTTCAATACAATCTAAAACTACAGCATTATGAAGCTAAAAGTGAAACATTATTAACAAAACTCGAAAGGTACAAATAATAAACAGCACACGTTAATACAGGTGTGCCCCAAGGACACATTTTGGGGCCATCACTTTTTGTTTTACTTTTATCATCGATGTTCAACTTTTCATAGTGGACTCGCTATCAAAAATCGTGTTTATAGAATTGACAAACTGTCACAACTCACGAAGTAAGCGACACTTCTTGTAATGAATGACATAAAAACGTATGTTTGCAGTTTAAAAAATAAAATAATTGTGTTTTTGCCATCATTTGAGTTTTCAAAAAAAAAATGGTGTAATAATCTATTTCTGAATGCAAAGAAAAACTTTAAAACACATGGTGGAGCGTTTGTGTGAGGGGGGGACATTAACCGTGATGACGTAGCGGCCGGTGCGGTCGAACACGAGGCAGTAGACCGCGGACAGGTGGCCCAGCGTGCGGCGCTGCAGCTGCAGGGAGCGCAGCAGGCGCGGGGAGGCGGGGGCGCGGCTCCCCGCCGGGCCCCCCGCCGTCGCCAGCTGCCCGCCGGGGCCCCAGCCCCCGCCGGTCTCGCGGGCGATGAGGCGACGCACTAAAAATAATTATTTTAGTTATATTTTTGACCCCCTTTTAGAAAACTTTTTATCTTTTAGATACCTACAAAATACTTTTTAATGGCTATTGTTTTTTGTTAATTAATGTACCCATTGCAGTGTTAACTAGCTGGAAGTTTTCATATGAAATAAAAAATAAATCGAAAATACTTGCTAACCCAAAAAAGAAAAACATGTCATGTCATGTATAAAAATATCCCAGGTATAATTGACCACGCTGTATACGTTAAAAACAACCGACTTCAATCGCAACAACTCCAATTTTGCTGTGTTTTTGTTTATTTTCTCAAAAACCGCTGAATCGATTTCGATACAATTTATATGGGACAACCTGTGAAGTATACCCTTTTAAACAAAAAAAGAATTTTCCAAATCGGTTCAGGCGTCTTCGAGTAATCGGTGAACATACATAAAGAAAAAAAGATTCCGACGAATTGAGAACCTGCTCCTTTTTTTGAAGTCTGTTAAATGGTAATCCGGCTCAGTCCTTACCCAACGTATGGTCCTGCTTGTAGACAGAGTACGCCGGCGGCGGACGCACCAGCGAGTCGCTCAGGAGCGACAGCCTCGGCGACACCCGCGACCCCGCAGCCCCCGCTACC
The DNA here is from genome assembly GCA_958295455.1 of Coleophora deauratella. Classification (NCBI taxonomy): domain Eukaryota; kingdom Metazoa; phylum Arthropoda; class Insecta; order Lepidoptera; family Coleophoridae; genus Coleophora; species Coleophora deauratella. The sequence goes on from OY282415.1 coordinate 9,630,466, forward strand.
CCCGCCGGCGACCCCGCAGACCCTGCACACCCCGGCGCCCCCGCCCCGCCAAGGCTGGAAGGATCGCGAAGGTTACGACGGGTAGCCGATATACAATCTACTTTGTTAAAGGTTTTTTTTTTAATACATCTGTTAGTTATCTTGTAGCCTTTTTCGGTGATTGTTACCCGTTATTATGACATATTTTGAGTACCTTTATAAATAATACTTTTATCAAGACATAATCACTGAATAAATGTATTTTTTTTTCTTTCTTTTATCAATACTTTGAGTGCATTTGACTACATCACACCTGATGGAAAGTGACGATGAGGTCGAGGACGGTACACGCAAACTCAAATAACGCCTGTTCGCTCTCGCCTTGAAGACCCCAGATTGTAGGAATCGGGAAACACAGACGCAGGTAAGGAGTTCCACTCCTTTGCAGTTCGTGTAATATGTAAATGAGTAAGCATAGCGCTTCGTGCGAATGTGTGAAATGTCCGCTATCTTTTTAAATTTCTTATGTATAGCTTTTTTGTATATAAATCATAAAAACATAGTTGCAGGGAACTACATAGAAAAATACTAAATAAATCATCCAAATACGTCTTTTCTTTCATACTTGTGTAGATTACTAGTTGTACGAATGAATGAAAACACTACTGTGTTTACAGAACATAAAAGAGGAAAATATAAACAGTACTTAAACTTGTTACCGCTAAAGAGTGACCTCTTCCAGACTTGAGCCCCACGGAACCCTAAAATTTGGAACGAAATCGAAATAACAATACCAACACACTGCTCCGGAATCCGCTCCGGTGTGCGGTGCGGAGGTTTTTTTACTACGGAAATTGTTACGTAAAACCGCACACCGGAGCGGATTCCGGATCAGTGTACCCGCGTAAGTCTGTCTCACCTGCCGCCGTTGCCGCCATTGCCGCCGTTTTCGCCGCCGCCGCCATTGCCGCCGCCGCCGCCGCCGCCGCCGGGCACGGCGCACGCGTGCAAGCGCAGCGCGCGCGCGCACACGGCCGCCAGCCGGTCCCACGGCATGTCGGCATACTGCGCCGCCTGCAATGTTGCCATCGCACTATTTATACAGGGTGTAAGGGACAGGTTTTCGAAAACTTTAAGGGCTTGCTCAGTAGACGAAACTGAACAACTTCCCACAAGAAAAATTTTCAGGAAACGAAAAAAAATCGATTTCTTCATACAAAATTATAAACTTGATTGGACAGTTGTGAGTATGGAGTATGGAGAAGCCGATTTCTTTTTTAGTTCCCTGCAAAAATTTCTTGTGGAAAGTTGTTAAGTTTCGTCTATTGAGCAAACCTTTCAAGTTTTCGGAAACCTGTCCTTTACACCCTGTATATTCAATACTCAAGAATAATTATATTTTATTATTTATAATGTAGTCCTCCTCGACAATTGTCCAACGCTTTGTCTCCTCGTCGCACTGGCCTCCAGCCGACTGTGCTTCTGCTGAAGCAGCTCCTGCCACTTCGCCTAGCGCGAAGTGGACAGAGTAGCCCAAATTTATATTGAAAATAATAATAATTTATTAATTTGTAAAAAGATTCATTTAAAAAGGTTTCTAATAATCAACAACACTGAACACGTTAAAAACCCGACTTCAATCGTAACAGCTACAATTTTGTTTTTTTTTGTTTTGTTGTTTTTTTTCTCAAAAACCGCTGAATTTTAGATAAAATTTATATGGGACCACCTCTGAAGTATTACCTACCAAAACAAAAAAAGAATCATCAAAATCAATTCACAATTGGCGGAGAAATCGCGTAACAAACATACAAAAAAAAACATACAGACAAATTGAGAACCTCCTCCTTTTTTGAAGCCGTTAAAAAATAAACAAATACCTACACATTGATGGGTGCCTGAACTAGGATGAACCTGTATGTCCAGGGAACAAAGTGCTTATACTTCATTCCAATCAAAAAAAAGCAAAACGTAAACAAACTTAGTATGGAACTGACACATGTCAATGTCATCTGCATACTATGTTTGTTTACCTTTTGCTTTTTTTTGATTGGAATGAACCATACATATTATTAAATCACTGTTGCGTCGATTACGGCGGTTAACTGACTGCCGTGGGGACAACATAGGTTGTAAACAACATAAAACAAAATATTAATAATATTAAATAATAATATATAATATTAATAATAAATAATATTTAAATACAATAACAGCTATCATAATTAATAGAATTAACAAAATTTTAAACAAGTCATGTATTTGCCACCAAGATTAGCGAAAAGATCTAACTGCGATGAGGATGTTTGAAGAGCATCGAGGCCATAGAGAGCTAATACCAGCGGTATTTTGGTAGTTATGATACATATCGTCATCTTTCGGTTGATAGTTCCATAGTTTCCGAGACAGAATCAAAAAATTGCCAAAAACTTAATATTTTTACTTTTTTAAATATTGCGTTACTAACGGCACAATACGGTCAGCACCCCAAAAACTTAAAAGAAATCAAAACTAGCCCACAATTTTGAAAACACAATATGACTTACAGGAAAAACCGAAAATTTAAAGATGATCTTTTTACAAGGGTGTTCAAATAAAGTTACAAAAATTAAAGTGAACCTTCTCACTGAAATAAAACATTGTGAAAAAAACCTGTTTTTTTATTGTCATAGCTCAATCGGCTAGTTATACGTTTTTAAAATTTTTCATAGTTTATTTAAAATTTAAATCATCTGTAGAGTGTAAAAGCAAAGAATCTCTTGTCAATAAGAAGGAATTTGAATCTAGGCGCGGGAATAAAACGTCACTAGGTCGGCCGTCACAATACGAATCTGCTGCGACGCGAACCGAATGTGGCATCGGGCGTCAGAGCGAGACAGCAAGCGACGCTACGTGCCACGCCATGTGCCGAACAGAGACAACACGAGCGGTCATAAGACAGCTGCGCTGCTGATGCATGATAAAACAATTTTATTTGCAAATTATACATTTTCGCTAATTTTATCACTGAAAGTCTAAAAAATTGTTATTTTCTCAAATTTTACGTGTTTTTTACCGTTCTATAAGCAAAAAACGGAGCAGAAAAAAATTCGTCACGCAAAGTAAATTTTCACGTTTCCCGTCGCTTAACACGGCAAGAAAACGTAAATAACAAAGTTTTTCGCGGGAAAATGCTCAAAAACTTACCAATTCTTCATAAGAACGGGCGTGGGTCTGTCCCTCCCAGTCGAGGCGTCGCGGCAGCACCTACAACACAAGGTGCATTTTACGTACTTTTCACCAAACTTTTCACAACTTTTACACCACTCCACGTGCTTTTCCGACCAAAACAATGATAACTTTAAGCCCTGGACTAGAAAAGCTAAAACTTACCTCTACAGTCTCCAATTCTTTTAGCAAAGTCTGGAAAAGAAAGAGGGTTTTTTTAGTGCTGTTTTATATTCAATAATAAATTCTACATTGGTTTTTACTGAATTTACCTTCGCAGTCTCCTTCAGGGGTCCACCGCAGAGAAATTTTGCTATCAGAAAGTATAGTTCTGAAAACGGGAAAGCTTCCATTACAACACCTCACTCAGCACACTCACAAATTCAATTTCAGTTTTCTAAGCTCAGCACTCACCGGGAACGACTCTGGCCTCATCGTCGGACTCCTCCATTATTCTAGTTTTTATTAGATAGGTCCAAGATCACATTGCACTTCACAAACTCAGTAAAATTCAAGAAAACATCTCAATGTTCATATTGTTGACGACCAGCGAAAAGTGAAACCTTTTGTGATAATACCAAAATGGCGTATGCTCTATCAGTAAAACTGCATTGTAGGACGCGTTGATAAAGAAGAGCATCGTCGTATTCGCTCTTGGCCCTTGCCCGCACGCCCTCAATGCCAATATGATTGTTAATAGTTGATGCGTAAAACACTAGATGGCGCTTTATAACATTTACGAAAAACGAAACGTTAATCTGGTTTTATAAATAATGGTGAATACACACTGTACAAAATAGCAAAGCTTAAAAAAATAATAAATGTATATATTTTTAAACTATTTGACTGCGACAGACAGAAAAGTGAACAACCTTACTGCGAAAACATATAACTGCGAAAAAAAAATCGTATGATGAATCATACGACGGCCACGACGCGCCCATTATAAGGTTTTTTTTTTATAAAAAATTTGAGTGCTGGTTTTCCGGAGTCGTTTTCCGGGCTTTCGTAAAGTATTATTACGAGCGAGTGTGGGATCCCACAGGCTTTGAGGAACTAAAATTAGCGATTGAATTATTATCAACTTGTGCACAATCGAATTCATGTTGTACAATTTGTACACGTCGGCTATATTGAAAAATAGCGGCACACACTAGCGCTATACTATGCTATTTTATCGTAAGATCAAATATCTCTCGCCATACAAATCAGTGGACCATTACATACGGGCCTTATGCTATACTGCTATATCGTAAGATATTACGTGACACCGAGCGATTCGGAAATCATAGCATAGATACAAAGATGTGACTTATCTAAGATACAAGTATCTGAAATACAGATACAAGATACTAAATACGTATTTTCATCTTGTATCTAAAATACTTTTTTTAAAATTCATTTTGTATCTTGTATTCAAATACCTTTTGTTTGGTATCTTAGTAGTTTGTAGATACTATGTTGGCTCAAATACATTTAGTAATAGTTATCTATTCATTTATTCAAATCACCAAATGTGACATAGGGCCATCCATAAATTACGTCACATGTTAAGGGGGTTGGAGGAGCTGAACGAAGTGTGACATTATGTGTCAAACGTTGTGACGTCACATAATAAATAATATAAAATATAATTTTGGAATTTATATTTTCATTTATTCTATTTTGGGCGAAAAATTGAAGATATGTGACGTCACACTAGGGAGGGCGTGGTACCACAAATGTATGACCATCTGTGACAAGGACGGGGGTCAAAAATCATGAAATTCGTGTGACGTAATTTATGGATAGCCCCTAAGATTCTATGGTGACATTAATTTTAAATGTCAATGTCATCAAAGATAAAACTGAACGCGCCGTTGAAAATTTTGTCTGTGGCCAAATGGATAAATAATAATAATAAGATAGAATTTATTTCAGGCCGTAGCGTAAATGGGGTGGCGATTCTTTCTTTCTACAAATACAGCGTTGCCAGGTCTTCCGATTTTCCAATTCCGCCCGCCGATTTCCGAAGTCGCCCGATTTTAGGTAAAGTCTCCCGATCTTCCAATTCCCCGTCCAAAGTCCCGATTTTTCAAAACTTTGCACTTTAATTTTTTTTTTTTTTTATGGCAGAGGTGGCAAACGAGCAGACGGATCACCTGATGGTAAGCGATTACCGCCGCCCATAGACACCCGCAACACCAGAGGAGTCACAAGTGCGTTGCCGGCCTTTAATTTTAATTTTAATGAAGAAAAATATGAATGAAACCAAACACAAAACAAAAATACTTGTAAAATGTAATAAATTATTAAAATGCGTTGACTAAAGTAAACATTAACCAAATAAAAACAAAAACTTTTTTCAAACATTAATTTGATATCTGAGTTGTGTAAATGTTGAATTTCCGAATTCTACTTGTGGTGCTTGACACTTAAAAAATGATTAGTTCCCCATACGAATTTTCATCCCCTATTTCATCCCTTTCATGTTTTATTTTCATGACAAAATGTTGCCTGCGTCTTCTCCCAGATCTCTATAGAAAAATAAACACGATTTACACGTAAAAAATATACTTATATTCAATACAATGGTGTTTTTTTATAAAAGCATTTTATCTTTAAAAAGTATTTGAAAGATACATAATTTGTATCTAGTATTTCAGATACCTTTCCAGAAAGTTATTTGTATCCGGTATCTGAAATACTTAATTTGAAAGTATTTTGCATTTTGTATTCCAGATACTTTGTATAGAGTATCTTGTACATCACTGCGTAGATATGACCTTGTTATGAGCGATGTTTACTGTCTTGTTCTCGACGCGTGGGGGTATGACGCGGCACGCGGGGGTGTTGAAATACAATTATCTTATCGCCGCCGTGTGTGATAGCTTGCTATACTATCTGCAGATATCGTAAGATGAAATAGCACAGTATAGCGCTAGTGTGTGATGCCCTTCATTGCGCGTTCACCTGGCGATCACGGTGATCTGATCTGTGCCTGAAACGGAAACGGAACGTAACTGACATTACCAAGCCCGTCCTCTCCCCTCAGCTACCTACCACCACCCCGCGCGGTGTATTGTGGTTTTGCATTTTGCTGATTTTCTCTACTGTTTCATTTGCTTCGTATGAGAAATTAGTGATAATTAAGTGCACCGTAAACAAGAAACTGTGTTGCTGTCCTAGTGTTGTATATGTTCTTATTTTCTGAATAAAATTCTAGTTGTTTTCTGTAAATAATTTAAACATTGCTGGGCGGTGGCTGTCCGAAGAAAGATTCGGGGTTCACTGGGCTGAAAGTCATGTATCTCCTGTGAAAGCCAAGCAAGGTACCTAACGCTAGTACTCTTGAGGAATACTTAAACGGCTGAGGTGAACTTATGAGGCCTTCATTTTTTTTATAAGGCATCCCTCTTAAGTGCACTCCGACCACTTAAAACCTTATTGTATTTAAGTTATGGCAAGCTCTGGGACCGTCGTTAACATGTGTTGGAGTAGCTTTAAGCTGCTTTTCCACCGGAGAGGTGAGGCGACGCGAGGATTGGAGTGAAGAGAATTTCCATTGAAATTTCTTTTTCCACCGAAGATGTGCGAGAAGACAATTTATTTTTTCCCATACAATTTAAATTCTCTTCCCTCCCCGCCTCGCCGGTGGAAATGCAGCTTTAGTCATAGGTCTCTGAACTTTTTAGCTGTAGAACCACACCGGAGGCTTCATAAAGAAGCAACGGGCCAAGTCTTACCGCACCCTTGTTTGCCTAACTTTATGATTTTTTAATTTTATACAATACTCGTAACCTGATGCTAAGTTTATACCGAAGATGGAAGTGAGATTATCCAGGTTTCCCTAATAGGCTATATTCGTACAGGATAATGATTCCCAAGATATAGGGAATCCTAGTTAGGGGCCAGATGACCGATGTGATTTGTCCCAGATATTATTATTATTATTTCGGAATATAAAATTGGGCTACTCTGCACACTTGTCGCTAGCTCAATGCGACGAGGAGAGAAAGCGTCGGAGAATCCGGGCATTGTCGAGGAGGACTGCTTTGTGCATAGCCACTATTATCGGTCTGCCTCGAAGTCCAGTATTATTATTATAACAACCATTGAGCCAGAATGTTGCCAGTACATTCATCTAGCCATCTCTGGCTTAGCAACTCCTTTACAGAAGGAATGTAATGTTTATTCCTAGTGCAGATCGAGTACGGGAGCCATTCAGCTGATATTAATTTAATTACTTAACAAAATGCTTGTTATCTGCCTATTGGTGTCGATTCGGTTTTCACGATTAAACTTATTTGACAGGACTAAACTTAATTTAAGCTTAAGGACTATACTTAATTTAAGCGTCCTGTCCTTGTCTTTTCGATATAGAAAGAAAAAGACAGAACACTTCAATTAAGTTTAATAAACACCGACTCAACACCATTGTTGAGTTTTTTGCAATAAAACATTGTAATAGATATAAAATTTTTTATTTGAAAAAATGAGTTGGGGCAAGTTTTTATTGGATGTTTCTTGTAGCTTCGCGAATACTTCTTGGAAAGTTGTGTGTACAAAATTATCTAATCTGTGGTACAAGTTCTGAGTGGTAGGAACTTTTTATTAGGTTAGATTAAAAAATGACCTTCAAAATGTATACAGTGCAACCTACCTTCATAAAAATATTTTAATTTTGATTTGATTTGAATCAAACATTTATTTATTTAATGTCACCTCTTTTATACTCCTATTTAAGCTACAGCCAACAACCTTGTTACAGGACAGGATGTCAGGATCAGCAGCGTCCAGCGCAGGCGGCGCCTCTGCCCTGGGCGGGCTCGGCGGCTCCCTCGAGGACAAGGACTGCGACCTGCTCTGTCCCGTTTGCTTCGAGCTCATAGAGGAGGCGTACGTCACGCGATGCGGCCACTCCTTCTGCTACTCCTGCATAGCCAAGTCGGTGGAGATGCACAGGCGGTGTCCGAAATGTGGGGCGGCGTTGGCGTCCCGTGATCATATATTTCCAAATTTTTTGCTCAATGAATTGGTGAGTTGTAGTCGTTGTCTGTTCTGTTTAGTGTTATGCCTGTTCCTGTTCCACTTTGCCAAGTGGTGTTATAGTTTACTGTGCTCGGTGATCCAATAGAGAAAAGTTTCTATAGTAGTCTCTTGATCACAATAGATCTACCCAGGTCGCAGTGATCCAATAGGGCCCTCCTTTGGTCCTATACCCCTTTACCCCCAAATAATAATAGTAGTCTCAGTTAGTATTTGTGCACATAACAAGTGTGTTTGTGCTTATAAAATACCTAAAAAAATATGGCAATGGCTTCTCCTCATGAAAGTGAATAACTTACCCTAACTTACTTTATTTTTTTTTTCGAGAAAATAGAAAACATTTATTATGACACAAAAAACATGAAAAACCATAACACACAAAAAAATATATAACACAATTGAAAACTGATTAGTCAAAAATACCGCCCCGAATCGTACCCGGAACAAAGGTAACTTACTTACTTATACTTAATTTGCAAAAAAATGTTGAACTCCTCATACTTATTGATCAACTGATCCACAATTTTGTATGGGAAGTCCAAACACTTTTTTGTGAATTGTGTATAGGTTTTTTAAGGAAAGTGCAAAAGCATTCAAGACTGCGCAGCTGCTGGTAACTTTGGTAGTGTTTACGCGGGGATCAAAACGGCTCTCGGCTCTGTCCCTAAAAAGACGGCTCCGCTGAAAGAACTTGACGGCTCAGTCATCAATGACGGTAACCGTCAACTCGAACGGTGGATTGAGCACTATACTGAGCTCTATTCTCGACCAGCTGAGATCAGTTCCGTAGCCCTGGATTCAATTCCGACGCTACCTGTTATGACTGAGCTCGATGATATACCCACTGCGACGGACCTTCACAAGGCCATGCAGCAACTCAAACGCGGAAAGAGTCCCGGAATGGATGGTGTTCACACCGAACTCCTTAAGCTCGAGTGCGTACTACCACTGTTACATAATTTCCTGGGGAAATGTTGGGAAAGAGAACAGTTTCCTCAAGATATGCGCGATGCAAACATTGTCACCTTATATAAAGGAAAGGGCGACCGCGGCGATTGCAACAGCTATCGCGGTATCTCCCTCCTTAGCATCGTCGGCAAACTATTTGCAAGAGTCATTCTTGCCAAGCTTGTGCCTTGCCGAGCGTGTGTATCCTGAGGCCCAATGCGGATTTCGTTCTCAAAGATCCACCACGGATATGATCTTCACCCTCAGTCAACTCCAGGAAAAATGTCGCGAGCAAAACACCCTTGATAATTGCATTTGTTGACTTAAATAAAGCCTTCGATACGGTTAGCAGGGAGGGTCTTTATCGCGCACTAGATAAAATAGGATGTCCCCCAAAGCTGCTGAAACTGGTTAAATCCTTTCACGATGATATGAAAGGTGCCATAATCTTTAATGGTCAAATGTCCGATCCTTTCAAAATGCGCAGAGGAGTTCGTCAGGGCTGCGTTTTAGCACCAACACTATTTGGCATATTTTTCTCCCTGCTTCTTAAAGCCGCTTTTGGCGATTCGCAGCAAGGAGTTCACTTACACACCAGAGTAGATGGCAAATTATTTAACCTCGCCCACTTAAAGTCTCGCTGTAATCGTGACGACTTATTTGTTGACACCCTGCTTTTTGCCGACGACGCGGCCTTCGTGGCGAAAACTCCCCAAGAGCTCAAAGTTCTTCTGGACAAATTTTCTCACGCATGTTCCCTGTTTTCCATGTGAGTAAATACAAAGAAGACAGTAATCCTCGCACAGGGCTACTCCTACCAGCCTCACATCTTGCTGGCCGGAGCAGCTTTGGAAGTAGTCGATAAGTTCTGTTACCTGGGGTCGTCTGTGTCGAGCAATCTCTCTATCGATGAAGAGATCGACACTCGCATCGGCAAGGCGGCCACGACGTTCGGTAGGCTTCATAAAGAGTATGGAATAATAAACACCTCACAGTTAAAACTAAGATGATCGTTTATCAAACTTGCGTCTTGAGTATACTCTTGTACGGAGCTGAGACCTGGACGTCGTATGCCAGGCAGGAGCGACCACTGAATACCTTCCATCTGCGATGTCTTCGGAGCATCCTGGACATAACGTGGAAGGACAGGGTAACCAACGAGAGGGTGCTGGAGATCGCGCAGCTGCCTAGCATCACCGCTTTGCTCAAACAGCGACGACTGCGGTGGCTAGGGCATGTGCATCGCATGGACCCTTCTCGATTGCCGAGGCAGGTCTTGTTGAGCCAAGTAGCATTCGCGAAACGAAAGGTAGGACGACCTTTGCTACGGTTTAAAGATTGTGCTAAGAGGGACATGGCTGCATTTAAGATCGACGGCAACCAATGGGAAAATCTTGCGTCCAACCGCAATGCATGGAAAAAAACTTTATCTGACGGCTGCAAAGCGCACGATGACGCCTGGTTTCAGAACCTGGCCGACAAGCGAGCCCAAAGGCACAATCGTGTATTGTCAGACCCGCAGCCTCAGTTCACGTGCTAGACGTGCGGCCGCATGTGTCGCTCCAGAATTGGACTTTTTAGTCACGAGCGGCGATGCTCCACTCACACTCATGCTGCTCAAATCAATCATCATACGACGATATAAATACCAAGATGTTAAAATTATGTGCACCATTCTTATGTCATCCCATAGTATATATAATCAACCTCTCTTTTGATTTGGGTGTATTCCCGGAAAATCTAAAGCTCTCCATAGTCTCTCTTTTTAAAAAAGGTGATCGAACCGATCCTAACAATTATAGACCCGTTACTTTAGTCCCTATTCTATCTAAAATTTTCAAGAAGGTTATGTAGTCCAGATTAGATGATTTTTTCGTTAAACATGATATTTTATGCGAGGAACAGTTTGGATTTCGGAAACATCGGTCAACTGCGCTTGCGAGTTTCAATCTCATCAGGGCTATAACAGAGAGTATCAATGATAAGACGCCCATTATGTCTGTGTTTTTGGACCTGACTAAGGCCTTTGATTTTGTTAACCACACACAACTACTACGCAAAATTGAATTGTATGGAATTAGAGGAAAGGCTCATGACTGGATAAGCTCATTTCTTTCTAATAGAAAACAATATACAGAGGTGTCGAGAATTGTAAAAGTAGGTAAATCATTTATTAGACAAAATTACAAATCAGAATATAAAGTCAATAATACTGGAGTGCCTCAAGGAAGTGTGCTTGGTCCACTCTTATTTTTAATATACGTTAACGATTTCCCTTCGATAACACCTCATAAAAGTGTTCTCTTCGCCGACGACACGACAATTTTAATAAAATGTAACCGAAAAAAAACTTGGGAGTTAACGATAAATCAAGAATTAATGAATGTAATTGACTGGATGAACGAAAACAGTTTGCAAGTCAATATTAATAAAACAAAAATTATGTATTTCCGTTCTTATAATTCTCGTAAAATGCCTCTTACTATTTCATGTCAAAATTTTAAAATTGAACAGGTTGAATTTTTCAAATTTTTAGGTCTTATAATTGATGAACACCTAAATTGGAAACACCACGTGGACGATGTATGTAACAGGCTAAATCGGTTTGTGTTTGCTTTGACAAAGTTGAGAAATACAGTTACAGTATCTCAGGAAGCGGCGCTGACAGCCTACCACGGCTACGTTTCGTCCGTTCTCCGATACTGTATCATAATATGGGGTAACTCAGTTGAAAATGACAGAGTATTTAAATTACAAAAAAAGTGCATTCGGGCATTTTGTAACGCATGGTTCAGAGACTCGTGTAAGCCTTTGTTTGCTAAGCTGAAAATCCTTCCGTTTCCGTGTATCTACATTTTTGAGATTTGTGTTTTTGTCAAACTCCATCCAATTTATTATGCGACTCGTAGAGATGTGTTTATAAGACAGCAAAGATCCATGTACGTGAATCTATTATATCAGCCGCCTACTCACTTAGATATTTATAAAAAGAATGTTTATAATATGAGTATTTTAATATATAACAAACTGCCAAATGACATTAAATTGACGCAAAGTATAAATTAATTTAAATCTAAATTATAAAAATTGCTTTTGACGAATTGTTTTTACAGTGTAAGAGAATATCTAGATAATAGTAAGTGACATTATAAATAGCAACATTTTAATACTGTATTCACTTGACATTTCTTTTTTATTTTTATTTTATTTTATCTTTAATTTAATATTTCGATTTAATTTAGAATTTAGTTGACATTTACTTTCTGATTACTTTAATATTTCAATTTCTAAACTGACTCAGAATTTACTGTTATTTTTTTTCTTTTTAATTATAAATAATTATTATTGTAATTTAATATTTAATGAATTTGCACGCTTGCCTCGAGCAGAATACTGTACTGGACGTTAATTTAATTTAAGATCGATGTATTGACATGTATTCTTGCAAATAAATGATTTCTATTCTATTCTATTCTGTCAAGATGTAGTAGGCCTGATGATGATGATGATGTTCAAACTTATTATTTATTTGCCTTTAAGTAGGGTTGACAAGTCGATGTGTGAACAGAAAGTTAGAACATGCCTACCTAGCTATAGTCATATAGCATGCAAATAAATTGAGGTACAATACATGTAATGTTTACAATATCGCAATACAATTAAATGAGTATGAGTATTCAGTTTTATGAGTAGAAATAGGTGTTCAGTTTTTTTCAGGTATTATAGAAGGTCCTTGTATAGGTTTTTAACACCTGTAATATTTGACACAGCTGTGGGTTCGATTCCCCCTAAAATCTGTTAGACCCTATAAGTTGGAGTTCAGTTCCCAAGAAAAATATCTCACCTCCTCCATATTACTGCCTTTCCTGATTATATGTGTATCTCTGAAGAATAAGAACGTATGCGTCTTCTTACTGGCCCGCGACACACGGTAGCGCCATATGTCGGTGGCTAGTGATACATATTAATCAAAGTAGTTTTATATCGTCGCTCGAGCGGGTGCATGTTTGTGCTATTAATAACGCTGCTTTCGTCGCAAGTGAAGTGGAATTGACAGGTGTAAGAGCGTTTCCAGACTGCCCGACCCAGTATCGTGGTCAAAATAGCATCCATATCAACATTTTCCGAAATATGCTTGTCCGCCATCTTGCATCCCGAAAAATCGCCACAATGACACCCGTATCAGTATTTTTCGCAAAATAACCGTCATCTTGGATTCAAAAGTGGCTGTCGTTCTCTACGAAACTGGCGATATCCTACCAAATTCGGTGGAGCGTGAAAGCGTGAATTTTTATTATCGGATGTCGGCTACGACACCGAATTCGGGCCGGGCAATCTGGGAACGCTGCGCTCGTGTGGCGCAGGTGGCGAAGCGGCGGCTGCGCATGCGCGGCGGCAGCACGCCGGCGCGGGAGCCGAGCGAGGCGGAGCAGCTGCAGGCGCTGCTGAGCGCGGTGCCGCGCAGCCTGGCGCTGCACGAGCTGGACAGCGTGCTGCACGCGCTCGCCCGCCGCAAGCGCGCGCTGCAGGTGCGTCACTGCCACGCTCGCTGCCACGCTGCAGCTGCACAGGGGCGCCGGCCACTGCCACGCTGCCACGCTGCAATCTATCTATCTATCACTCAAACTGGATGGATGTTCGGTATCCCTGACCGTCGGCTGCCCTGTATACAGTATCATCAAGGGATACCTTTAAACCTCTGAAGTTTAAAACATTTATTGCATGCTATATAATGTTGGTGGTGGCTAATGCAACGACAGGGGTTCTCCTTAGAATAAGAAGATAATATAATGTAGGGTACATGGAATAACAGTAATACAAAGGTGGTGGCAGTTCTGCCCGATTAACTGTACAACAGTTTTGCTGAATTCACAAATAAATATGATAAGTACTTGGAACTTTTCATAAAAGCTTTGCTCGCATCAAGTGCGAGTGGTGAAGTCTGGCACTCTTGAATTGTTTACCGTAGTAACATACGGCGGTGCTGTGTCTTCAGGCGGAGTCGGCGGCAGCTCAGCACCGGCTTCTGCTGGAGTTCCTGTCGCAGCTGCACCGCCAGCGCACGCACCAGCTGGAGCAGCTGGCTCGCGAGGCCGCGCTCGTCGAGAAGGTACCGCTCAGCGCCCCCCTCACTGCTCCCCCCTCACCGCTTGCAGTGTACCCTTCACTGCTGGAGTACTGTCGCAGCTGCACCGCCAGCGCACGCACTAGCTCATACCGTACAGTAGTACACAAAAATAAGGCACGTCGGTTATCTTCGTTCGCGCAGACAAGAACAAACTATCGACGGAAACACCCGAAACAATCAACGCACGGTGACAGCTTTCTGACAGCTGACAATTTCATTGCATCAGGCGCGAAATCAATCAACCAATAGCGGCAGAGATTTTCGGAACGTGTAATGACGGGTGACAATGAAGCTACTTGATTGGTCCATCAGTTTCCCGCGTAATTAAAATATTGTCTACTGCGCAGGTACATCGGCAAGCCTTATTAAATGTGTATTACTGTACCGCTCACTGCTCAGCCCTCTCTACTAAACACTCGCCCTTCACTGCTTACCCTTACTACTCACCGCTCACTCATCCCTCACCGTTCAGTCCTCATAGCTCACCTTTTACCGCTCACTCCTCACCGCTAACTCATAACCTTTTAATGCAATCCACACCCCTCACCGCTCACCATTTACCCTTCACTGCTAACCGTTCTCCGCTCACCCCTCACATCTCACCGCATACCCCTAACCACTCAACCCACACCGACCACTAGGTTGGCATATTTTTTTTCTCCAAGAATGTAAAAATAATATAATAATGTGAGGCACAATGACTCGCTGGCCTCTGGAAATCCGTCTGTCAACAGCGCGTGGTTCGCATTTGCGCAGGACATGCAGCAAGTGACGGCGGTGCTGCGGCAGCTGGACGCGGTGCCGGCGGACACGCCGCCGCCGGGAGCGGGCGACGACGCCGCCGCCGTGCCCGCCGCCGTGCCCGCCGCGCCGCCGCCCGCCGTCGACGCCTCGCAGGACCAGGGTCAGTGACCACTCAGTCTTCCGACGATACCGAACGAGAACTAAAGTAACTGACGTAGCTCACAGAATCGCTAACTTCGCATCGAGCGGAGAGGGACTCATCCTTCGCGGTTCAACCCCTCAGGGTTAGAGATAAGGAATGAGAGATGAGGGATGAGTGGATAGAGATGAGGGATGAGAGATGAGGAATGAGTGGATAGAGATGAGGGATGAGGGGTTAGAAATATTAGAGATGAGGGATGAGAGATGAGAGATGAAGGATGAGGGATGAGAGATGAGGGATGAGAGATGAGAGGTTAGTGATGAGATATGAGAGATGAGATATAGAATTGTTTATTCGCGTAAAACATGGTTATAAAAGTTGAGTAACATTACAAAGTGAGTGTTGCACCTCCCCGCGGCAGTGGTGGCGACGGCGGCGGCGCCGGGCGCGGGCGCGGAGCGGTTCGCGAGCGGCGCGCCCGACGACGCGCTGGCCGCGCGCTGGCGCCGCCTCGCGCCGCACTTCGACGACTTCGTGCAGGTGGGACGTTAGCTCACTCATATTTTAGTGATACCACGGCCTCACAGGAAACCGTGAAGGCGTGAAGCAACGCTTGCGTTGTGTTTCGCCGAGTGAGGGTACCGGAGGCCCAACCTCCCTCCCCCCTCCTATTCCCCCCATCCCCCATCCCATTTCAAAGGCCGGCAGCGCACTTGTGACTCCTCTGGTGTTGCGGGTGTCTATGGGCGGCGGTGATCGCTTACCATCAGGTGATCCGTCTGCTCGTTTGCCAGCTATCACATAAAAAAATAAATTTGTTTTGTAGCGGCCACGTGACGCAATGTGTAAGCACTCTGCCGTCGTATTTTATTTTATATTTTGTTTTGAACATGGAAAAAGGAAACGTCATTTGTTGTAACATTAAAAATACTTTTTGTTTCTATGAAAAAATAAATAAAAAAGTCACATTGACTGACTCGGTGGCTAAGTGGTTAGCGATCCTGACCTCTGATCTGAGAGTCGTGAGTTCGATCCCCACACAGGGCAAACTTTTCTGTGATGAGCAGAATGGTTTGCTCTGAGTCTGGGTGTATTATATTATATATGTATGTATTTAAAAGTATATGTGTATGTATCTCAGTGTCTGGTTCCCAAGATACAGGGAATCCTAGTTTGGGGCCAGATGACCGTGTGTGATTTGTCCCGAATATTATAAAAAAAGTCGTCTAATTATCGATTGACCAAAATAATTCAGAATTCCGTTTCCTTATGGGGGTTTCTCGGTGGTCTCTCTCTTTTTTATGTATGTTCACCGATTACTCGAAGACGCCTGAACCGATTCGGAAAATTCTTTTTTTGTTTAAAAGGGTATACTTCACAGGTGGTCCCATATAAATTTTATCGAAATCGATCCAGCGGTTTTTGAGAAAATCAACAAAAACATAGCAAAATTGGAGTTGTTGCGATTGAAGTCGGTTGTTTTTAACGTATTCAGCGTGGTCAATTATAGCGTAACGCACTGTGCACGTTCTATAGGTGAGAACTTCTTAATGGCTATAGTTTTTTTGTTAATCTCTCTCTCTGTCTCTTATCGTGTTGCACATTTAACCGTCCAATCCACAAGGTATAGGTATTTCTTAATTATTGATCCCATTACAGTGTTTACTAGCTAAGTTTTCCTAATAAATAATTGATCACTCTGAATACGTTAAAAACAACCGACTTCAATCGCAACAACTTCAATTTGGCTATGTTTTTGTTGATTTTCTCAAAAACCGCTGGATCGATTTCGATAAAAATATGGGACCACCTGTGAATTAATAAAATAAATAAAACTGTGCCGTTCGCCGCCGCAGAGCTACCTGTCGCACCGCGCGCGAGAGCTGTACCTGCCGGCGCGAGAGCCCGCCCCCGCCTGCCCCGGTGAGTGCTATATGCTTGTGCTATTATGCGATCACATTATACTTTGATGCGATTAATGCGATCGCATTATACTTTGACTTTGCGATTGATGCGATCACATTATACTTCGATGCGATTAATGCGATCACATTATACTTTGACTTTGCGATTGATGCGATCACATTACACTTTTGACATGTTTAATAAGCTATTATTGTAATTTGAAATTGATTATGTGAAATAAATGAATCTAATCTAAACTATTTGCCAAGTAACAATATAATGGTCATTTGTCACCTTGACACAGACATGGCCATAACCTGGATGGGTTTTGACTGTTAGTTGCCGTTTATCTCGACCGTTTCCGTGCTTCGCAAGGCATGTCAAGCCGCTCATGCAACTGTAAAATGTATTGCTTTATGTGCTGCAAGAAGCTCTCAACAGTTTTTTCTAAAGGCGGGTAGTTCCAGTTTGGTTACGTAATAGGGAATTTTCCACGGGTTTCTCTAAACTCAACTAGATGGCGCTGATCAACATTGGAAAAAAGAAAATCTCTTGACGATCGTCAAAACTGACCGTCAATACCGACTGACTCGGTGGCTAAGTGGTTAGCGATCCTAACCTCTTATCCGAGAGTCGTGGGTTCGATCCCCACACAGGGCAAACTTTTCTGTGATGAGCAGAATTGTTTGCTCTGAGTCTGGGTGTATTATATCTATATATATGTATGTATTTAAAAGTATATGTGTATGTATATCAGTCTCTGGTTCCCAAGATACAGGGAATCCTAGTTTGGGGCCAGATGACCGTGTGTGATTTGTCCCAGATATTATTATTATTATTATTATTATATCATAATAATGATGAATAGCTTTCGAAGATTACTTTTTATTGAATATTTTTTTGCATTTTGATCCAAAAAATACTTTTCATAATTTTTGATGCACAAAGCTTATAAGTATTGTTTTTGTATTTCTTCAAAGAATTCTAACATGATACCCAGTTATAAATTGCATTTTAATCATAAAAATGTATTAAAATCAATTTATTTTTGGTTCGGAAGAAGAAATTACATATAACAGAGAAACCATAAGCATAATGCATCCAGGATATCCGTACTTGACCAAGTTGGAAATTTATCGTTTTTGTTAATTTAATTAATAAGAATCTATATTCAGGTGTCTTTTTATATATTTTTAACAATATTAAATCTATTTTGCTACCGTAAATTCTACGCTGTTTATAAAAATACATTGCCAAAGCTTAGAAACGCCATCTATTGAGACACTTTTGAACAGTGTGACATACGTCATCTGAAAACTCCCTATAAGGCTTTACTGTGTGCTGCCTATCGCCAATACCAAGTCCCGATCGGTCTGACGTAAAATCTTTTACAAAGCGACACCCCAACAGAATAAAAAGGGGTAAGAGCCAAAAAACCGAAAAACAAGTTTATATTTTGTGATATTTATTTTGTGCAATATATACAAAGGTGTATTCAAAATAGCTTTCTAGTCATTACAATAGCATTTTATAAATTCAAAAAATAAGGAAATAAGAACTAGAAACCATATTACCCTATTATTCTGTAGGGGTGTCGACAAATTCTTTGCAGTTGTTTGTAATGAGTATGAAAATATTAATGAGGCATTTGAAAAATCCCAAAATGCCGTAGGAGTATTTTGCGATCTTTCCGAAGCGTTTGACTGCGTGGACCATCAAACTTTACTTCTTAAATTTGAACACTATAGTGTGACAGGTGACGCATTTAATTTGCTGAAATCGTATCTAGATGGCTGAAGACAAATTGTGCGTATAAACAGCATCAACTCTCAGGGATCTAATATCCAAATGGGTGTGCCACAAGGCTTCATACTAGGCCCCTTCTTCTTTTTGGTTCGTTTATGTATAAATGACTATCTCCCTCTTTTCCTTGCCGTTTTTCCAAACTCCAGTTTATCTGGAAGAAATCGCTTTAAATTAAGCCATAATACCGTCCAGATTGTACTCCTTGTTTCTTTCTTTTATGTTGTGTTTGTGTGTGTTTCTTTGCTTTGCAGTCAATTAGAGTATTTGATTTTGTACGAGCCGGTATACCTTTATTGCTTGATAAATGATAGACGAGAAATTCCCAAAATTACACTATTTATTGATACAAAGTCTATGCTAAATGATGATGATTAGGCTGAATGATATGTGAGTACGCGTCCGCCGTGTTCGGATCGAAACGTGAACTGATTTGCTTTTTACATAAAAACAATAAACCCGCGGCAGCGGCGCGCCAATCTGCTGACATGCAAAATATGTACGAATGCACCGTACATGCTCCCGGCTAGAAAGATGAAGGATGCTGGATGATGATGAGGATGAGTCTAACCTATTTAACAAGGTGAAAGACAATATTTGATCTTATTGCTAGATTACAACTATTACAAATGACCTATTTCACTAAAATTTGTTTTTGTAAAAATAGGTGACGTGGTTTTGTTTACACGAGCACTAGGTTCATTTGTTACACTCGCACTCGGATTTACCGCCCACTGATGATCACTCACGCACACGCATTTATTCACTTTTTCACATACACTTGATTGCTCTCTTTTTTCACTTACACACTGTACACTTGCACTGATGTTATCCACGAGGCCGGCGGCGGCGGCGCGGGGCGAGGGCGCGGGCGCCGGCCCCGCGCGCGCCGCCGGCTGCTGCTGCGCCAGCCGCGCCGAGCGCCGCCTTGCGCGGCGCACGCGCCACCACGCGTATGCCGCTCCGAAAACAGCTATGGCTCCCACCAGCAAATAGATCATCGCGTAGTGATGGATATCGTGATACGAAATTTTATCTATATGTCCACTCTCCGCTTTTATATGTTTGATGTCCTCCTCGATTACCTTGAGCTGTGTTTGATGTTCTGAGAAATCCGTTTCCAACTTAGTTATAGGTATGGAAAGATTGATAACATTATTGATCGAAGGAATTTCAAATTGAATTATCTCAGGTTTTGTGTGCATCTCGTTTTGTTGATATTTGTGCGAGTATATTGAAAAAGTTTCTCCCTTGATAAGGCAGTCCCGACCTAGACTGATAATGCCGGCCTTGAGTACTCGCTCTGTAGTAACCTGATCGTTACACATAAGGCGCAGTGCACACTGATCACAGCAAAAATATAAGTAAGTATTTACACTGCTCAGCTGGTCCCATTGATTTTCACAGGTACCTTTAACATATTGACACAACTTTGTTTTTGTATCTCTCTTGCATAAATTTTCGTCAGATTTCATATGATAAATACGGGTCTTCAGTTCACATAAACGAGAATCTGAATCGTATTGCATACAATTTTGAATTTCATTGATGGTCATTGGGATATAAATATCTTTTTGGATATTGATTGCTAAGTGGTCTGATACTGGGATGATGCTGATTATCTCATTTCCGTGCTGCTGGGGAATAGGGATCATTTTATATATCTCATATTTTTCTCTGTTGACAAGTGGAATTTTTATCTCAAAAATTAAATAATTTTGGGTTACTCTGGCTTTTATCTTTAGTAAATGATATATCTTGGCTAGATCTGTATGAAGGTTGTTGATTGGTAGTGATAAATCCTTTGATAATTGTCCGGAAATTATGCTAAGTTCGTCTCTCAACTGAGTAGGAGTTATCAAATGAATATCAAACTTCCCATGATATATATCGGTGATGGTATCTACTAGATATTCCTGAATAGTTTTTAAGTCCAATAAAAGGCTGTTTGTTATTATAGCAGACATACTGAACTCGTTCATATTCAATGCTCGTTGATAATCTTCATTTAATACATTGATAGCTGACTCCAAACTATTTAGATGTTTGTTAAATATTTTGTGTTGTTTTTCCATCACCGTAGCTACTCATTTCAGTAGATTATATTCAGCCTCTACTACTGATGTTTGATTTTTCCACAAGTTAGTGATATGTTTTTGATTTTCTCGAATAAGTTCAATATCTTTTTGATACTGTTCGGCGAAGTGCTCGTCTAAAACACCGAACAAACTGTTAGCTACATATCCGATGCCGTTTATGAGTCCTCGACGTATACGTGTGTGTACACCAAACTTTTGATTGAGGAGTATCTCATTGTAGTACCGCAACTCTTCATAGCTGTGATGTAATTGTAACATCACGACGTCACATTGCATTGCCTTATTTGCTCTTAGACATATATCTTCTAGATGCGTCATATATTTGCTAAACAATTCAGTGCTCTGCCAGTACGGTTCCATGTCGTAGAAAACGACCAGCTTCCAGTCATCTCAGACTAAATACATGCTTGATACGTCATCGAAGTAAATGCTTTGATTGTCTCTTAACTGTGAGATATTGTAGGCGCCATTAACTGTAGATACAATAAGGTTCATCATCATAATTACCATTGTACAAAAATTTACTGTACGTTTCTTTGTCGGCCTCTTTGATTTTGCTTTATTTGTTTCAGATGATTCATCTTTTTGCTGCTCTGTGCTGCCTTTTTGATTGCTAACTGATTCACTTGTTACAGGTAACAGACATAGCTTGGTTATGGGTCGTTTGATATAACCATTTTTTGTTTTAACAGTCACAACTCGAACCAATCCGTCTGACCCTGGATGCAATTCGGTAACTCTGGCGAGAGCCCATTTTCCTGGTGGTAAATTGGCGTCGTTAACGGTAACAATGTCTCCTATTTTAATATTTGATTGTTGTTTTTGCCACTTGCTCCTGCTTGCTAACTGAGTCAAGTAATCTGATCTCCAGCGTTTCCAGATGTCTTGGAATATCTTTTGAGTCAACTGCCACCGAGTTCGCTCGTCCCTTTCTGTTTCAATGATGCTCAAGATTGGTCCACTGGCTGTAAAGTGGGCTGGTGTTAGGTAGTCGAGGTCTTCAGGATCTTCCGTCAATGAAGTCAATGGCCTGCTGTTAAGACATGCTTCCAACTGAGCTAAGAGGGTTGAGAACTCCTCAAACGTCAACTTTTGATCTCCTACCACACGCTTGAGATGATATTTGAGGCTCTTCACTGCTGCCTCCCATAGTTCTCCAGCACTCGGCCAAGATGGTGCATTGAAATGCCATTCGATATTCATCATGCTAATTTCTGAGAAGAATTCTTCATTGATGATGGATGTTAAATCAATGAATTCCTTGTTCAAGATGTTGCTCGCTCCGACAAAGTTTGTTCCATTGTCGCTATACATGTGCCCTGGAGACCCTCGTCTTGCTGCCATGCGACGCAAGGCTGCTAAAAATGCAGATGAGGAGAGATCTGACACTAACTCCAAGTGAACTGCCTTAGTAGCCATGCAAACAAAGACAGCTACATAGCCCTTTGACGTCTTGATTCCACGTCCTTTGCTTGCTTTGACTTCTACATACCCAGTGAAGTCTACACCGGTATGATAGAACGGCCTTGTAGCATTTATCCTTGCTTGAGGAAGATCACCCATTAGTTGCTGTTGTTTCATAGGATTGACCTTCTTACATTTTACACAGGTGTTAAGTCGCTTTTTCACTGCTCTGTTCCCGCCAATAATCCAGTATTGTTGACGTAAACACGCTAGGGTTAGTCGTGCGCCTCCATGAAACGTAAGTAAGTAAGTAAGTAAGTAAAACGTTTATTTGATACTTCAATCACACACATACTTATAAACTAAGTAAGTCTATGTGCGTGATCGATTAGAAGGTCAGTCACGTGACTACTGCGTGGGATTATCAGTGGGTGAATCATATCTTGATTGATGTTAGCGTTTTTGATCCGACCGCCGACTCTTAACAGTCCAGTTTGATCTAAAAATGGAGTTGGGGTTGGTTGCCGGGACTTGTACCGAGCACACGTCTGTTAAGTTAATTTTACAATTATTACCGTTTTAGAATAGTTTCAACGTTATTTTTGTGATGGAGAAATAGCTGTGATCCCGATTTGAGATAAGCGATAATAAGAAGAGGATTAACTCAGGAGACAGCTCCGTTTTCCGAGTTCCAGCAGCAAACCACCACGTGGAGCGTCTTTAAGTGCCCATCACCCTTAGAGCCGTCACTTTCACTTGACATTGGCGTTTCGCCATTTTTTTTTATTGAAGATTCTCCCATTTTTCACTAGACATTGGCAAAATCACGCTCGGAATGAGATGTGGAATGCCAAATAGAAAAATAGAATAGAATAGAATAAAAATGGAGTTAAACTCAGTAACTTGCTTTTTGAGTCGACAGTCCTTCCCTCCTTTAAATCTTTTATTTCTTTTGCGAACTCTGTTTGTTGTACATTGCTTATTATTCTTATCTTTGCTTCCCTTAATTCACTAATAGTAAGGTATGGCAACTTACTATTGTGACGTGTAATGACACGTAATACCCAGGCGAGTACTCGGGTTACGCGCGCCCAGCTGCTATGCGCGTTGATAATGTTGTTGATTACGTCACACTCGTGGCGCGTCACCGTCGTGACGTTAGATTGCTGTTTGTTTGTTTTGATTTCTTTATCAGTGACGTATGTTGGTTTTTGCTCTGGCTCTTTACATTGATCGAATGACGGCAGCCACGACGGCCCCGTCCACCACAGATCTTGATGACATAAGTCTTCGGCAGTCGTGCCGCGACTGGCACAGTCAGCTGGATTGTCGCAGGATTTTACATATCTCCAGCAATCTGGTGGCATAATGTCTGTCACTTGCTTAACTCGGTTTGCGACAAACGGCTTCCAACGGCTAGGATCTCCTTGTAGCCAGCCTAACACCGCAGTCGAGTCTGTCCAGCCAAACATTTTGATATTATTGCCAGTTAAAGTTTTTGAAACAACGTGCATTAGTTTTGATAATAATAACGCAGCGCTCAATTCTAACCTTGGTATAGTTAGAGACTTGTTTAGTGGTACAAGCTTTGCTTTTCCGGCTACTAGAACTACTGATGATTTATTGCTTTCTGCGCATTTTTTATCTATCTTACAGTAGATAACACATGCGTATGCTTTGTTTGAAGAATCGCAGAAACCATGCAATTCGATGACGTCATTCTCCGAACTTTGTAACCACCTTTCCACTTTGATGTTATTGATATGCTCAAGATCTTGTTTTATTTTATTCCATTCCGTACTTATTTCTAAGGGAAGCTCATCGTCCCACTGAAGATTTTGAAGCCACGCTTTTTGAAATAAAATTTTTAGTTTAGTAGTAACTGGAGTCAGCCAACCTACAGGGTCGAATAACTTTGATATCTCTGATAGTAAACATCTCTTTGTCAGTGGCTTTGATGACGGTGATAGGTCAATCTGAACTTTAAAATTGAACTTGTCTTCGATAGGCTGCCAGCCGAGCCCAAGAGTTTTTGTTGATTCTTGGTGCTTGAAATCGAAGGCCTCATGATTGATGTTTGTTAGGTTACCGGCCTCTAATAACTCCGACCTATTCGACGACCATTTGCGAAGGTTGAAACCTCCTAGTTTGAGCAACTCAATCAAGTCTGACTTTAATTTGATAGCTGATGAGATATCATGGCAACCATGAAGTAAATCGTCCATGTAGAACGAATTTTCTAAAACCTTGGCGGCCTCGGGAAATCTATGTTTCTCGTCAGATGCTAACTGCTTTAACGTCATCATGGCTAAAAATGGAGCGGCTTTAGTTCCATAAGTAACCGTTGTTAGTGCATACTCTTTCAAAATTTGATTCGTGTCATTTCTCCAGATAATTTTTTGGTATTTTTGATCATCATCATGGACCATGATTTGCCTGAACATCTTTTCTATGTCGGCAGTAAAAACTATCTTATGCTGTCTCCATTTCAGAATTAATGATAATAAATCTGATTGTAAATTCGGCCCACTGTACATTAGGTCATTCAAACTTTGGCCCGATGACGTTTTAGCCGATGCGTTGAATACGACGCGGACGGGTGTCGTAAGCGAGTCCGCGCGCTGTACACAGTGGTGCGGCAAGTAGTTGCTAGGTGTCACGTTGCATGTACTTTCGCGCATGTGACCCAGTTCTTGATATTCGTTTATAAAAGCCTTATAGTCGTTTGCTATCTTTTTATTTTTGTTAAATTTCTTCTCAACCTGATAAAACTGAGCTACTGCCTTGGAACGAGATTCTCCTAACATTTCGTCAACATTTTCTTTCAATGGTAATCTCACGACATAGCGGCCGTCTGCTTGGCGGGTTGTTTGATTTTGATACTGCTGAATGCAATGATAATTTTCTGCTGACATATCTAAATCGTTCTCAAAAATATCTTCTGCTACCCAAAATCTTTTGAGATCTTCGACATTGTCTATAACAACATTACACTGCAATGATTTATTAACATTCCCGCATAAAATCCAGCCTAGCCGAGTTTGCTGAGCGATCGGAAGTGATTCATTTTCCTTTATGATACCGCTCATGATGATAGAGGAATAAACATCAGCTCCTAGCAAGAGATCTACCGGGCGGCTGATGTTGAAATTAGGGTCGGCTAGTTGAATATTTTCTAAAAATTGCCATGATGGTTTTGGGAATGAATAATTCGGCAAGTTATTGATTAACTTTTTCATGATGTACACGTCCACAGAAAATGTATAATCAGTCACCGTTGATTGACATTCTATATTCAAAACACCTTTACAACTGTTTTCCTTTGTTCCTACACCGAAAATTGTTCCTTTACAGTGCTGTCTAGGTAGGCCTAATAGCTGTGCTCCATTCTCAGTGATAAGAGAAGTTTGCGAACCCTGATCGATAAGAGCGCGCAACATCTGATATGATCCATCTTTAGATTTTATTTTTATTTGAGCGGTTGATAAAAGGACTTCACCTAAATTTTCTGATTGATTTTGAGACACGTGACTTACTTTTCTCGTACTTGTTTCTGAATTTAATTGTTTAGTGCAGGCGTCATGCAACAGCGAGTTGTGCTTGCCTTGGCATTCGCGGCATCGTTTTTCAGAAAAGCATTCGTGGCCCTTGTGATCGTAGAGACAGTTTAGGCATAAATTGTACTTGTTTACAATATTGCGTTTTTCGCTCGGTTGAAGTTTTAAAAACTTTTCGCAATGGAATATGCCATGCATTTTATTGCAGAGTTGACATCCGGTTTTTGTTACCGATTGCGCCATTGAAGACTTAATAGAGGCATTTTTGTTAGCATTAAATGATTTGAAAAAAATAGGTTTTTTGATACTACTTGATGTTTCTTGTGAATGACTTGATTTTTGTATGTCTAGTTTACGTCGAGAGGCTTCTAATGACGTAAACTTATTCTCCAAGAAGGTGAGAAAATCTTGTAAATTAGGCAACTCCCTAGGATTTGATAGTGATTGGATGTACTCATTGTGAGTCTCAGCATCCAGTTTCTGAGCCATTATGTGTACAATTAATGGGTCCCATGTGGAAATGTCAACGTCAAGGTTTTTGATAGCTAACAGACATTCGTTTGTCGTGTCGTGTATTTTTTTGATGTGAGCTGCTGATTGGTGTTGCATGGTCTGTAGGTTTAAAAGGATATTAACATGAGAAGAAAATATCAATTTGATGTTATTGTACCTGTGGTTCAGGATCTCCCAACAGGTGTGATAGTTTTCTGATGTTATATGGAGGTGTTGAACGAGCTTTTCTGATTCACCTTTCAGTTTGCTTTTTAAAAATTGCATTTTTTGTGCATCCGAGAGAGATCTATTTTTATGAATGGATTCGGTGAACAAATCTTTAAAAGACAGCCACTGATGGTAGTTCCCACTGAATACGGGTATTTCCATCTGCGGTGTTGATTGATTACGGTGTGATTCTGACCACATTTTTTTGTTAAGATTTTTATTGATAGTGTTGTATTTTTCCTCATACATGACAAACATTTGTTCATATTCCGTATTATCCCCTATCATTTCGCTATCAATCTCCCAGTGTAAAGAATCTATAACAGACCACCTAGCTTTGATATTTTTTAAAACGTCTTCAAACTCCCATTTTTCGGTTATATTCTCAAAATTTATGTTAGATATTGTATGCTGAAATGCTTTAAAGTTGCTCTTTTGTTTACGGAGCATTTCTTCTACTTTACTGATGTTACCTCCTTCTCTTTGATTGATGTTTGATGAAGTAGAGAGAGGAGAAGAAACGTTCTGCTGTGAACCCCCCACTACTGGAAACTGGAATTTTGCTCCAGTAAATGTCGCAGGTTTTAAAACGACTGGTGATTTTGGAGTTTCATGTTGCTGAATATATGCTTTTGTTTCGTTGTAATATTGAAATGTATTTTGATAATAATTTTCAGTGAAATAGTTATGACTTTGATCCGGGAAGGTAAGAAGTTTTTCGTGATTCCGTTGAAATTCTGACCAATAGTTATCTAAAGTGTCTAATCTCCTTTTGATATAGTCAGGAGTTTTGCGATCACTACCATCTTTCTTGAAATTAACAAGTTGGGTTTTTATTCCCTCTAGTATTTGAAACTGAGTTTCAATTAGACTTTCCATATTAAATGATAAAAGGAAGTAAAATAAGGAAAGATCTTACTCCAATATGCTGCTTATCTGCTCGGTTAGTCGGATTTGCTGGTAATCCAATTGCTCTTTGACGTGGAATCCTGTCCACATCCACAGTGCTTGCGAAATCACTTACACGTGTCACTTCCGTTTGCTCACGAAATAGTCACCCGCGCAATGATCCCGCCTGTTCGGAGGCTCGAAGGACCAAAAAGATGTACGAGCCGGTACACCTTTATTGCTTGATAAATGATAGACGAGAAATTCCCAAAATTACACTATTTATTGATACAAAGTCTATGCTAAATGATGATGATTAGGCTGAATGATATGTGAGTACGCGTCCGCCGTGTTCGGATCGAAACGTGAACTGATTTGCTTTTTAAATAAAAACAATAAACCCGCGGCAGCGGCGCGCCAATCTGCTGACATGCAAAATATGTACGAATGCACCGTACAGATTTATTGACATAAATGATGTGCCCTATATCGCATCTCGCGCGCTGTGTGCTACAGACGCGGCGCTGCCGGCGGGGGCGCTGACGGGGGCGCTGACGGGGGCGCCGGTCCCCGACGCGGGGGTGCCCGTCCCGGAGCCCGGGGGCGCCGGCACGAGCACGGGCTGCGACGCCTACGAGGGCCTGTGGGCCTTCCGCGCGGAGCTCAGTGCCTTCACGCGGCACCGCGCGCTGCGGCCTCTGGCCACGCTGTCCTACTGCTCCGACGCCATCAACTACAGCACGATAGTTTCCACTATAGAGTTCGATAAGGATGATGAGTTCTTCGCCATCGCCGGCGTTACCAAGCGGATTAAGGTGAGCTTCGACGCTTTCGCGTTTTAATTTCAATATTTAATAAGAAATAGGTCGGGGAGAAAGTCTATTGGTATTTTCAGTATTTTTGGAATGTTTTTTGTAAATTTAACTTTGGTAATATGAAATAATGTGTGTTCTAATGAAGTTAAAATAGCCAGTTTCCCATTGCGTTGCGGAATCTTAGTAAGCCCGCTTCCATCTTCGGCATCATCATCGCTTACCATCAGGTCAGATGATTCCAAGGGCTTACCAATTGAGCGACATCTGCGCACTCGCCACAAACTAATCTAGAACGCGATATCAAAGTTTCTTCCGACGGACGCATATATGCGATTTCCAACCACCAACGGTCCCCAGGCATACTGCCTCGCCTGGCGGAGGTACCTCCCTTTTCCTCCGAAGAGTAGGAACACACAGTTTCTACACTAGGGACTCTGTTTCTCGCCACGCGATGTGTCCAAGATGTGCAATAAAGGTCGGCCTCGCACTTGTGACTCCTCTGGTGTTGCGGGTGTCTATGGGCGGCGGTAATAGGGTTTTTCACCATTTTTTGAAAAGTATCTCAAATTGATCATTATGTGGGAAAAAGTAAAAAATATTTTTTTGAATTTTTTTTGAAACCTATAAGTACCCCAATAGTACATTTTAAATTACCATTGCCAATAAGCGCGCGAAAACGATAGCCGCCATGATGCTTAGGTCGTGACGTCATTTCAGGAGTAAACAAAACAGCTCTGTACTAAAATTTTGACACATATCGCGAACGAAATGTCATTGTTTACCACTATTGTGACGTCACCTGACAACCAGCATGGCGGCTGTCGTTTCAGACATTTGAATAACAGATTAAAAAACTTGATTTTTGTAAATCAAAAATAAAATGTTTTTTCTCATTTTATTGTATAGAAATCATATTAAATCGATTACGTATTACAAATACGACAGTAAATAAGCAGTTTTCGATTTTTTCTTGTATAGAGTAAAATACCCTATTGCTTACTATCAGGTGATTCGTCTGCTCGTTTGCCAGCTATACCATAGAAAAAAGTGCTTTCATTCATTCATTAGATCTCAAAAAAACAACTCAAAATGTTTTTTATTTAAGTAGATGCTTTACACATGCTTTTAAATCATCAGTATTTTTTTCTACCTAGCACAAAGTCCCTACCACGCGGGACTTGTACACTCAACGTTTCGGGAAGTGTTTGCGAAGCGAGAAGAAACGTCGAGCCCAAAAGAAACTCGCTTCAACATATTTCTTAAATAAAATCTTAAATTCTATTACAATTCATGTCAACAATAAAATTGTGAGCTGGAGGATCTATACATGTCCATATAATATCATTGTCATTTACATAATCTAATGTGTTGTTGTTCTTCTCCGGCAGGTGTTCGAGTTCGAGGCGGTGGTGCGCGACGCGGTGGACGTGCACTACCCGTGCGCGGAGATGCAGTGCGCGCACAAGATATCCTGCGTCAGCTGGAACGCCTACCACAAGCAGGTTCATGCCGGGGAAACGGGCCAACTGCAACTGCCATTGTACAAGAAACTCCAAAAAACATGTCTCCTGTATGGGGTCCCCCTTTCATCGTAGGCCTTTTACGTCTGTTACAGGCGATTTAAGCAGAATCTGCTATAAAGGGGCCGTCCATTAATCACGTGATGTTTTTAGCAACTTTTTAGACCCCCCCCCTGGTGATACGTGGTGAGGTTTTAGACTATCCCCCCCACCCCCCTACCCAAAATCAAGTGTATTGTTTGGTAGAAAATATTATCTTTAAATACAGGTATAACGTAATTTAATTCTGGAAAATTAAGCACCGTGACAAAAAACTTTCAGGCAGACATTAAGGTTGCAGGTTGTTTCCGACTGCCTGAAGCCGTTTCGAACCTGGGGAAGAGTTAAAAACAACACAACAACAACAGTCCGACGTTTGAAAATTAATCTAGAAATCGTTCAACGAAAAAATAAATACACGTGATATCTCAGTACACCCCCCCTCCCCCTTGTGATATTTCGTGATTTTTTCTGAACCCCTCCCCCCCTTTTGAGCCTCACGTGATCAATGGACGACCCCAAAGCATCTTGACTGTATAAGCTGATACAGGAGCGACATACTTTTCCATATTTGGAGCAGGGATATGGAACGGCAGGCGGATCGTTGCCGCTTCGATGCCTCTTGTCCCTCCGGTCAGCCGGTGCAGAGCTAGGCTTCGTCGCGTGTTTTACGCCCCTCCGCCACACGTTAACTTAAATACTATATATAGTACCCCCCAGTACCAGCTTCTCCCTCTGGACCGCATTCAACGAAGGGCAACTCGAATCGTCGACTGCCAGGATATTTCAAATCGGCTTGACTCCCTGGCGCTGCGTAGAGATGTAGCCTCGCTCTGCATTCTCTATCGCATGTACAATGGGGAGTGCTCCGAGGAATTGTTCGGATTGATCCCTGCCGCCTCTTTCCGCCATCGTTCTACGCGACAACATATTCATCCCCATCACATAGATGGTTGGCAGTCCACAACTGTGCGTTTCACTAGAAACTTTCTGCCTCGCACAACCAAACTGTGGAATGAATTCGTCGCCTACGCGACTAAAGGGCGAACCTCATTCATATTTTGAATGAGATTCGCCCTTTAGTCGCGTAGGCGACGAATTGTCGCCTGCGGTATTTCCGGACCGATACGACATTCAAACCTTCAAGAAAAGAGCGTACTCCCAAATCAAAGGCCGGCAACGCACTTGTGACTCCTCTGGTGTTGCGGGTGTCTATGGGCGGCGGTAATCGCTTACCATCAGGTGATCCGTCTGCTCGTTTGCCACCTCTGCCATAAAAAAAAAAAAAAAAATAGTCATGGACAAAAAAATCGACTCAAGGCTTGTTGCACGACTTTTGAAAAAATAACTCAATCTAGCAAAAAAACACTAAACGAAAAATTCAAAAACTGTATGATTACTCTTTATGATTTTAGTTTGGTGGTTTTCTATTTTTTTGTTTGTTGTATTTAGTAGTTTTGTAGACTGAGTTATTTTTTCAAAAGTCGGGCAACAAACTTTGAGTCGATTGTTTAGCTCACCAGTGTATATTGTATTTTATAATGAAGTATAAATTCTTCTTATCGTGTGGCACATTTTAAGCGTTCCATCCACAAGGTATAGACGGCGGTTGCCTAGTTAAAATACCCTGTACTGTTTTGTACAATAAGTCTCAGCAAGTCGTCACCCGAGTGCTTATTTGTCCAATCGACCGTATTAACGAAAATTACTTTTAAATGCAGTTATCAAAAGGTATAAATTTCCCGTCGATTGGTTATGATTCTAATAATTTGACTGACTCGGTGGCTAAGTGGTTAGCGATCCTGACCTCTGATCCGAGAGTCGTGGGTTCGATCCCCACACAGGGCAATCTTTTCTGTGATGAGCAGAATCGTTTGCTCTGAGTCTGGGTGTATTATATCTATATATGTATGTATTTAAAACTATATGTGTATGTATATCAGTCTCTGGTTCCCAAGATACAGGGAATCCTAGTTTGGGGCCAGATGACCGTGTGTGATTTGTCCCAGATATTATTATTATTATTATATTTAGACCTTAAGAACATTAAAAATATAATTACCTGTTGAAAAGGTGAAATAATCAGTAAAAACTTTGTTGTATAAAGTGTTGGTTAAGGACATTGAACAAATAAGCACTCAGGTGACGATCTGTTGTCAATATTGTTCATTTTCATTTGCAGGTGCTGGCCTCCTCCGACTACGAGGGCACGGTGTCCGTGTGGGACGCACACACCGGTACGTATCACTCGCCCTGCCACTCCCCCTGGACACTCGCCCCTCGCCCCTCGCCCCTCGCCCCTCGCCCCTCGCCCCTCGCCCCTCGCCCCTCGCCCCTCACCCCTCGCCTCTCGCCCCTTGCCACTCATCCCTCGCCACTCGCCCCTTGCTCCTTGCCCTCTCCGCCCTCTTCGTCCTCACCGCCCCCTTCACAACTTCAACTTTTCATTTACTGAGCTATAAGTCCCTGTTTCGACAACGACAATGTACTCGTACACCAAGGTGTTTTTTTGTAACATATACGTTGTATATGTCCAAGCTTTTATTCGGGTCAAATGTGTCAGTTTGTTTAGTCACTAGTCAAATAGGCTGAGAATAATAGCATTTGTCATTACAAAAAATTACCTGCTATGATAATCAGTTTTGACAGACTTTTTAAGAAGAGATTGAAGGATCGGCAAAGCATTGATAGCACCGCTGTGGTGCAAAGGCCACAGGCGGCGGTAATCACTTTTCATCAGGTGGGCCGTCACAAAAGGGCCAAAAAGGTGTGGTAATACTTCAACTTCAAGGTGGGCTTTTACTCATCGAACTGAACAATTTTTGTCCTACAGTTTTGTTGAAATCGCGAAAAAAAAAGCGGCCAAGTGCGAGTCGGACTCGCCCATGAAGGGTTCCGTAGCAGCAAGTAACATAATATAAAAGTTTTTGTAGTTCGTTGTAACTTGAATGAAAGGTAAATTCCGGTTTACGATTTATGACGTATTAAAAAAAAACTACTTACTAGATATCGTTCAAACCAATTTTCGGTGGAAGTTTGCATGGTAATGTACATCATATATTTTTTTTAGTTTTATCATTCTCTTATTTTAGAAGTTACGAGGGGTGGGGGGGACACACATTTTACAACTTTGGAAGTGTCTCTCGCGCAAACTATTCAGTTTAGAAGAAAATGATATTAGAAACCTCAATATCATTTTTGAAGACCTATCCATAGATACCCCACACGTATGGGTTTGATGAAAAAATGTTTTTTAAGTTTCAGTTCTAAGTATGGGGAGCCCCCAAAATTTATTGTTTTTTTTTCTATTTTTGTGTGAAAATCTTAATGCGGTTCACTAAATACATCTACTTACCAAGTTTCAACAGTATAGTTCTTATAGTTTCGGAAAAAAGTGGCTGTGACATACGGACAGACAGACAGACAGACAGACACACAGACAGACAGACAGACAGACAGACAGACAGACAGACAGACAGACAGACAGACAGACAGACATGACGAATCTATAAGGGTTCCGTTTTTTGCCATTTGGCTACGGAACCCTAAAAATTAGACTTTTCATACAAGTGGATTTTAGCTGGCGAGCCAAGTTTGTATGAAATGGGCAAAAATTTTTTTGCTATTTCAACAAATTTGTAGAACAAAAGTTGTTCAGTTTGCTGAGTAGAAGCCCACCTTGAAGTATCACCACACCACCTTTGTTATACTCTAACAAATAATATAAAAATATCATGCATTGTCTCGATGCCTCAATGTGTCCACAGTTCGTGGCGTGCTTTAGGGGAGGCGTATGTCCAACAGTGGAGTAACACAGGCCGTTCACGCTTGTAAGAACATAAAAGAAAATATATTTTTTAGTTTAAAAAATAGTGTAATAAGGCAAAATTTGATTTTAAGTTTTTTTTTAAATTGCACGTCAGATCGGTCTTAGAAAGTAATTCTTAATGAAGTTAGTGACACTGAAGTTGGTTGCGACTTGCAGTGCGACCATTTTAACGCAAACATATGCTAGTGATGATGGTGTCCCCCCGGGGCAGCGCACGCCACTTCAACCGCTGCATATTTTGTATTTGTCATGTGCCACGCGTGATATGTGACGTGTGACGCATGACCCCCCCCCCCCCCTCCCCGCAGGGCAGCGCACGCGAGCCCTGCAAGAGCACGACAAGCGCTGCTGGTCGGTGCACTTCAACCGCTGCGACGTGCGCCTGCTCGCCTCGGGCAGCGACGACGCCCGCGTCAAGCTGTGGGCGCTCAACGCGGAGCGCTCCGTCGCCACGCTCGAGGCCAAGTTCAACGTGTGCTGCGTCAGGTGCGTACGACACTATGACGTGTGCTGCATCAGGTGCGACACGACACGAGGCCGGGCTTGGAGTGTGCTGCGTCAGGTGCGACACGACACTGCGACGTGTACTGCGTCAGGCGCGTCACGACACGAGGCCGGGCTTGGAGTGTGCTGCGTCAGGTGCGACACGACACTGCGACGTGTACTGCGTCAGGCGCGTCACGACACGAGGCCGGGCTTGGAGTGTGCTGCGTCAGGTGTGTCACGACACTGCGACGTGTGCTGCGTCAGGTGCGTCACGACACTAATATAATAATATCGGACAGTCTATCTATCTATCTATCTATCAGCCGAAAGACGTCCACTGCTGGACAAAGGCCTCCCCCAAGGATTTCCACACCGACCGGTCCTGTGCGGCTCGCATCCAGCGGCTTCCTGCAACCTTTACCAGGTCGTCGGTCCACCGAGTCGGGGGCCTGCCCACACTGCGCCTTCCGGTGCGCGGTCGCCATTCGAGAACTTTACTGCCCCAACGGCCATCTGTTCTACGAGCTATGTGCCCTGCCCACTGCCACTTAAGTCTAGCGATTCTGAGAGCTATGTCGGTAACTTTAGTTCTCCTACGTATCTCCTCATTTCTGATTCGATCACGTAGGGAAACACCAAGCATAGCACGCTCCATCGCCCTTTGGGTGACTTTGAGCCTTCTTATAAGGCCCATAGTAAGCGACCATGTCTCGGATCCATATGTCATCACTGGCAACACACACTGGTCAAAGACTTTAGTCTTGAGGGACTGCGGTATTTTGGACGTAAAGATATTGCGAAGCTTCCCGAACGCTGCCCAGCCGAGTTGGATTCGACGATTGATCTCTTTCTCGAAGTTGGACCTACCTAACTGGACTGTTTGTCCCAGGTATACATATTCGTCAACAACTTCGAGTGTAGAGTCTCCAACCTTCAGAGGAGTGGGTGTAACACGGACGTTTGACATGATTTTCGTCTTATCCATGTTCATTTTAAGACCCACTTGTTGGAAGACTCTACTAAGTCCTTCGAGCATTGCGCCTAGGTCTTCCAAGGTCTCAGCCATGATCACGATATCGTCAGCAAATCGAAGGTGAGTGATGTACTCGCCATTGATGTTAATGCCGAGTCCTCTCCAGTCCAGAAGCTTGAAAACGTCTTCCAGTGCAGCGGTGAACAGTTTCGGAGATATAACGTCTCCCTGTCTCACCCCACGCTGCAGCCGGATAGGTTTCGAATTCTGATCCTGGAGGTGGACCGACATGGTGGCGTTTTCATACAAGCACTTCAACACTTCGATGTATCGATAATCAATTTGGCACCGTTGGAGAGACTGCAACACAGCCCAGGTCTCGATCGAATCAAAGGCTTTCTCATAGTCCACAAACGCCAAGCATAGTGGCCGATTATACTCTTCGGTCTTCTGTATAATCTGCCGCAGCGTATGTATGTGGTCTATGGTACTGAAGCCTTTTCGGAAACCGGCTTGTTCGGGAGGCTGGAAGTCGTCAAACCTGCGTGCGAGACGATTCGTAATGACTCTCGAAAACAGCTTGTAGACATGGCTCAGGAGTGAGATGGGTCTGTAATTCTTCAGCAGAGACTTATCACCCTTCTTGAAGAAGAGCACCACCACACTCCTGTGCCATGCTGTAGGCGTTCGTCCCTCGAGCATGACGGAATTAAATAGCTTCTGAAGAGCTATAAGTACCGGTTCTCCACCTGCTTTCAGAAGCTCAGCCGTAATTCCATCATCACCCGGTGCCTTGTTGTTCTTAAGCTGTTTGAGAGCCATTCTAATCTCGCACAGGCTGACGTCTGGGATATCTTCGGTATAGTGTCGGGACAATCTGGCTCTCGGGTCTTCAGCCAGATTGCTGACAGGTAAGCGTGTAGTCATGTATAATTGTCCGTAGAATTTCTCAACCTCTTCCAACAGCTCGGGCTTGGACGACACGACTCTGCCATCCTCGGTCTTCAGCTTTGTCAGTTGGCTTTGACCAGCAGACAGATCCCTTGCGAATACTTTTGACCCTTTATTGCGCTCGATAGCCTCTTTAATACGGTTGGTATTAAATTGGCGTATATCACGGGTCAAGGACTTGGAGATCTGTCTGTTTAGTCGCCGATACTGACAAGCATCTTCAGAGGATTTCAGAATCAGGCTTCGTCTTTCCTCCATGAGCTTGCTGGTGAGGTCCGAGATACGAGATGTTCTTTTTAAACGGCCGGTTTTGAAGGCCTTATTCCCAGCCGTTTGGACAATTTCCATGAACCTGTCGTTATAATTGTCCACATTTTCGCATTCTCCTAGGCATTCGAAGCGGTTGTGCAACTCGAGTTGAAAGCTTTCGGGGTTTTGGAGTTGGATAGGCGCTGGTCGGAGCGTGGACTTCATCAGTCGACATCTTTCTAGCTTTGTTTTTAGATTCAATGTGCCTCTTACCATTCGGTGATCGCTTCCTGTCTTCAGCGAGTTGATCACAGAGACATCATTGAATATTTGCCTTTTTGTCGACAAGATGAAGTCAATCTCATTTTTTACTACGCCACTGGGATGCAGCCATGTCCACTTGCGCTGTTTTGGCTTTTTGAAGAAGGAGTTCATCATGAAGAGGCCCTCCTTCTCCATAAAGCCAGCCAGCAGCTGACCCCGCGCATTCCTCTCTCCGTATCCAAATTTCCCCACTCTCAGCTCGTTGTCCCTTCGTTTGCCTAGTTTCGCGTTGAAGTCCCCCATCACAACGGTGAAATGGGTCCTGGAGCTATGTATGGCTCTGGAGATATCCTCATACATAGCCTCCACCTCTTCGTCGGGGTGTTCCGCGGTCGGCGCATATACCTGTATGACCTTCAGCGAATACCGTTTGGTGATTCTGAGTATAAGGTACGCTACCCTCGTCGAAACACTCTCGACCTGGACCACGTTGTTGACTAGGGACTTGTGGACAATAAACCCGACACCACCCTGGGACAGTTGGTCGCCCTCCCGGAAATAGAGCAGGTTTCCGGACTTAAGGATCATGGTGTCCTCACCCTCTCTTCGGACTTCACATAATCCCACAATATCCCATCGTAACCTGCTCAATTCCTCCTCCAGTTCAGCGAGTCTTTCGTCCGTTCGCAGTGTGCGCGTGTTATAGGTTGCCAGGGCCAAAGGTTTTTGTTTTTGGTAGCCTGGCCTCTGCCGGAGATTCTTCGCACCCCATGCCCCGCCGTTACCGTGACCGCTACCGGAGTCAGGAATAGCGGGGCTGCCGGGGACTAGGGGCCGTTGTTTCGGGTTCCTAATCATGTTTGGGGGGTAGTTGCCATAATCGCCACGCTTGGCATGCGGGTTGGCGATCGCAGTGTGGCGTGAGCCAAGATGGTACGCGGGAAAGACGCTGCTGCCCATCCTCCGGTTTATGGATCCCTTAGTCGCCTTTTACGACACCCACGGGAAGAGATGGGGTGGTGCTATTCTAAGGCCACACCACAGGCCATCGGACAGTAGGTACACCAAAATATTCAAAGATTTCTAAGCCTCACAAAAATCACATGTGCGCCTAAAGAGTGTATGGTAACAGGATTGAAGGTTGACGGAATTAATTTATGACATTCATCATACATTTATCATACAAATGTTGGTTTGCACGCAAAACGCCAGATATGCAAAATGCTAGAATTCTCAAAATGCCAGAAACGTACAGTGCCAGATACACAAAATGTCAAAAACGCATAAGTTTTCGTATCGTAGGTTCAACTCGGAGTCAAATTAACGTTTGTTGTATCCTAGTTTCAACCCGAAGCGTGATTAACATTCGTCGCATCGCAGGTTCAACCCGAAGTCATCAGCGCACCTGGCGTTCGGCTCGGCCGACCACTGCGTGCACTACTACGACCTGCGGTCGCCGCGGCATCCGCTGGCCGTCTTCCGCGACCACCGCAAGGCAGTGTCCTACGTCAAGTTCCTGGACGCGGACACGCTGGTCTCCGCCAGCACCGACTCGCAGCTCAAGCTGTGGCGCGTGGACTCGCCGCGCTGCGTCAGGTGTGTCGCCGTCTCCCTCCCTCCCTCCCTCTCCCTCCCTCTCCTCCCTCTCCCTCCCTCTGCCTCCCTTTCCCTCCCGCTCCCTTGAAACTTAAAATTTTTTGTCCGGTTTACCAAGGTTTCCTTGACCGGACTGACATAAGGAAAACCGGACTGTCCGTTCGGAAACCGGACTTCTGGCAACCCTATTCCCACTAGGCGAGTATTTTAGTCGAGTGGCGAGTAGTTTTGTAGCTTAATATGTCGGAACATTAATCTAGTCGAATAGTTTAGTTATAGAATACAGATTAAGCCGAGTAAATACATTTTTAACCGACTTAAAAAGGAGGAAGTGCTGAATTCGGCTGCATGTTTCTTTTGTATGTATTTGACGCAATTACTCCGCCAGTTATGAATTGATTTTGATGATTATTTTTTTGTTTGGTAGGTCATATTTCAATGAAAGGTGATCCCCTATAAATTTTATCGAAATCGATTCAGCGGTTTGTAAAAAATCCACAAAAACATAGCAAAATTGTATGTAATTGTTACGATTGAAGTCGGTTGTTGTTAATGTGTTCAGTGTTCTCATGTTCAATTTTTTGAGGCGAGTATTGTCTCCCTTAACTGCTTACGGATTCCTCAGCTAAATAATTCTGAAGCTATACTTTTAGTCGAGTTCATTAGCACGCTCTTGTGTACTGTACACGACCGTAGTGTGAACGATTTTTTTGGTAGTAGCGAGTTTTTTATTAATTACTAAATACTCGGCACTGGACTAACATACTCGCCTAGTGAGAACTAGGCTTAAAGCCGGACGGAATTACAGACCGTTCCGAAAACAGTTATATTATAGTGACCACATAAAAAGAACTATATGAACTTGTTTTTTACCCTCAATTGGTGAGCACTTGGCATCATTTCACCTGATGCGTATATTTTGCGGCCCTTTTTCTTAGGAGGACAGTATAAAGCAGTATAAACCGTCCCCCCACAGGTCCTTCACGGGGCACACGAACGAGAAGAACTTCGTGGGTCTCGCCACGGACGGCAAATACGTGGCGTGTGGCAGCGAGAACAACGCGCTGTACGTGTACTACTGCGGCCTGTCGCGGCCCATGCTGGTGTACCGGTGAGTGCGGCGTGTGGCGGGTGTGTGGTGTGCGTGTGGTGTGTGTGGCGTGTGGCGTGTGGCAGCGAGAACAACGCGCTGTACGTGTACTACTGCGGCCTGTCGCGGCCCATGCTGGTGTACCGGTGAGTGCGGCGTGTGGCGGGTGTGTGGTGTGCGTGTGGTGTGTGTGGCGTGTGGCGTGTGGCAGCGAGAACAACGCGCTGTACGTGTACTACTGCGGCCTGTCGCGGCCCATGCTGGTGTACCGGTGAGTGCGGCGTGTGGCGGGTGTGTGGTGTGCGTGTGGTGTGTGTGGCGTGTGGCGTGTGGCAGCGAGAACAACGCGCTGTACGTGTACTACTGCGGCCTGTCGCGGCCCATGCTGGTGTACCGGTGAGTGCGGCGTGTGGCGGGTGTGTGGTGTGCGTGTGGTGTGTGTGGCGTGTGGCGTGTGGCAGCGAGAACAACGCGCTGTACGTGTACTACTGCGGCCTGTCGCGGCCCATGCTGGTGTACCGGTGAGTGCGGCGTGTGGCGGGTGTGTGGTGTGTGTGTGGTGTGTGTGGCGTGTGGCGTATGGCAGCGAGAACAACGCGCTGTACGTGTACTACTGCGGCCTGTCGCGGCCCATGCTGGTGTACCGGTGAGTGCGGCGTGTGGCGGGTGTGTGGTGTGCGTGTGGTGTGTGTGGCGTGTGGCGTGTGGCAGCGAGAACAACGCGCTGTACGTGTACTACTGCGGCCTGTCGCGGCCCATGCTGGTGTACCGGTGAGTGCGGCGTGTGGCGGGTGTGTGGTGTGCGTGTGGTGTGTGTGGCGTGTGGCGTGTGGCAGCGAGAACAACGCGCTGTACGTGTACTACTGCGGCCTGTCGCGGCCCATGCTGGTGTACCGGTGAGTGCGGCGTGTGGCGGGTGTGTGGTGTGCGTGTGGTGTGTGTGGCGTGTGGCGTGTGGCAGCGAGAACAACGCGCTGTACGTGTACTACTGCGGCCTGTCGCGGCCCATGCTGGTGTACCGGTGAGTGCGGCGTGTGGCGGGTGTGTGGTGTGCGTGTGGTGTGTGTGGCGTGTGGCGTGTGGCGTGTGGCGTGTGGCAGCGAGAACAACGCGCTGTACGTGTACTACTGCGGCCTGTCGCGGCCCATGCTGGTGTACCGGTGAGTGCGGCGTGTGGCGGGTGTGTGGTGTGCGTGTGGTGTGTGTGGCGTGTGGCGTGTGGCGTGTGGCAGCGAGAACAACGCGCTGTACGTGTACTACTGCGGCCTGTCGCGGCCCATGCTGGTGTACCGGTGAG
The DNA here is from genome assembly GCA_958295455.1 of Coleophora deauratella. Lineage (NCBI taxonomy): Eukaryota > Metazoa > Arthropoda > Insecta > Lepidoptera > Coleophoridae > Coleophora > Coleophora deauratella. The sequence continues at coordinate 9,671,127 of OY282415.1, forward strand.
TGCGGCGTGTGGCGGGTGTGTGGTGTGCGTGTGGTGTGTGTGGCGTGTGGCGTGTGGCAGCGAGAACAACGCGCTGTACGTGTACTACTGCGGCCTGTCGCGGCCCATGCTGGTGTACCGGTGAGTGCGGCGTGTGGCGGGTGTGTGGTGTGCGTGTGGTGTGTGTGGCGTGTGGCGTGTGGCGTGTGGCAGCGAGAACAACGCGCTGTACGTGTACTACTGCGGCCTGTCGCGGCCCATGCTGGTGTACCGGTGAGTGCGGCGTGTGGCGGGTGTGTGGTGTGCGTGTGGTGTGTGTGGCGTGTGGCGTGTGGCGTGTGGCAGCGAGAACAACGCGCTGTACGTGTACTACTGCGGCCTGTCGCGGCCCATGCTGGTGTACCGGTGAGTGCGGCGTGTGGCGGGTGTGTGGTGTGCGTGTGGTGTGTGTGGCGTGTGGCAGCGAGAACAACGCGCTGTACGTGTACTACTGCGGCCTGTCGCGGCCCATGCTGGTGTACCGGTGAGTGCGGCGTGTGGCGGGTGTGTGGTGTGCGTGTGGTGTGTGTGGCGTGTGGCGTGTGGCAGCGAGAACAACGCGCTGTACGTGTACTACTGCGGCCTGTCGCGGCCCATGCTGGTGTACCGGTGAGTGCGGCGTGTGGCGGGTGTGTGGTGTGCGTGTGGTGTGTGTGGCGTGTGGCGTGTGGCAGCGAGAACAACGCGCTGTACGTGTACTACTGCGGCCTGTCGCGGCCCATGCTGGTGTACCGGTGAGTGCGGCGTGTGGCGGGTGTGTGGTGTGCGTGTGGTGTGTGTGGCGTGTGGCGTGTGGCAGCGAGAACAACGCGCTGTACGTGTACTACTGCGGCCTGTCGCGGCCCATGCTGGTGTACCGGTGAGTGCGGCGTGTGGCGGGTGTGTGGTGTGCGTGTGGTGTGTGTGGCGTGTGGCGTGTGGCAGCGAGAACAACGCGCTGTACGTGTACTACTGCGGCCTGTCGCGGCCCATGCTGGTGTACCGGTGAGTGCGGCGTGTGGCGGGTGTGTGGTGTGTGTGTGGTCCGTGCGGGTGTATGGAGGTGAGTGAGTGTTCCGTGCGGGAGTGTGATGAGTGTGTGGTCCACAGTATAAGGACATTGTACCGTATGGACACTTCGTGCCGCTCTCTGAAGGCTACCTTGCCCCCCTGAGTGATTCCTAAGCGACCTGTTATCAAGAGATCGGCAAACCAAAGACGACTTCCCTCCCCCTGTGTGACTTCTAAGTGGCAAACCAATGACAATTGAACTGACGGAATATGTCTGCCTGGTTGGCGGCGCGCAGGTTCGAGGCGGTGCGCGGGCTGCTGGAGCGCGAGCGGCGCGACGAGGAGCCCTCCGAGTTCGTGTCGGCCGTGTGCTGGCGGCGCCGCGCGCCGGCCGCGCTGCTCGCCGCCAACAGCCAGGGCGCCATCAAGGTGCTGCAGCTCGCCTAGTGGCCTAGTGGCGCTCCGTGACCCCCCGTGACCCCGCGTGCTCCACTCGACGACTGTTGACCCGCATCGTCCCCCCTGCCGGGGCGAGGGTCTCTTCCCGTACTTCGGGAAGGTTAGGTCACACTCCACTCACGGGGCGCTAGTCCGGATCGGTCCGACTCGACGACTAGCTTCACTTTATTTATCGACTGACGAACTAACTTTATATGAGATGTCCAAAATTATGATTTCATTTGCACAGCTGGCTGGTTTTTTAAATACGAACCCAATGAAGTAATAATAGCCCATGAACTACAATAGGGTTTTTCACCATTTTTTGAAAAGTATCTCAAATTGATCATTAGGTGGGAAAAAGTCAAAAACATTTTTTTTTATTTTTTTTGAAACCTATAAGTATCCCAAAAATACATTTTAAATTATCATTCCCAATTAGCGCGCGAAAACGCAAGCCGCCATGATGTTTAAGTCGTGACGTCATTTCAGGAGTAAACAAAACAGCTCTACACTAAAACTTTGACACATATTGCGAACAAAATATCATTGTTTACCACTATTGTGACGTCACATGACAACCAGCATGGCGGCTGTCGTTTCAGATAATTGAATAACAGATTAAAAAACAAGATTTTTAATCTGTTATTCAATTATTTGAAACGTTTTTTAACAATAAAATGTTTTTTTCATTTAAAAATATATAAATATTATATTATATAGAAATCATATTAATTGGATTACTTATTACAAATACCACAGTAAATAACCAGTTTTAGATTTTTTCTTGTATAGAGTAAAATACCCTATTGTATTGGAATTTCATCACAGTATTGTTTTGACTAGCTTTCCTTCCTAAATGAGATAGACTATATAAATGATTATCAACTTTCTGTAATATTTGTCATCCGAAGGCAGATGTAGGTCGTCAAGTTATACGTCATTGTCATTAGCCTGTATTTATACTTCATTTGGTTAGGTACTTAAAAAACGTAAACAATCATGATATGTCCCTTTATTGATATGTGCATATTTAAATTCTGATATTTCTTGCAAACGTAGGTGCTAAGTTTCTTCTGCATTTCTATTCTATTTCTATTCCACTGACTCGGTGGCTAAGTGGTCAGCGATCCTGAGCTCTGATCCGAGAGTCGTGGGTTCGATCCCCACACAGGGCAAACTTCTGTGATGAGCAGAAATGTTTGCTCTGAGTCTGGGTGTATAATCTCTATATATGTATGTATTTAAATGTACATGTGTATGTATATCAGTCTCTGGTTCCCAAGATGCAGGGAATCCTAGTTTGGGGCCAGATGACCGTGTGTGATTTGTTCCGGATATTATTATTATTATTAAACACGTAATACATTCTACTTGTTTGAGAATTTTAACAAGCAGGTATCAATAAAGAGACATATTAAGATTGTTTTCGATTTTTTAAGTACCTAAACACAGTCCTGAAGTATATTTAGATCACTGTTGGACACTGGCCGCCCCCAAGGCACGCCACTTTTTAGGGGGTGTACAAAAGTGCGTTTTGTTTTAAGTGGTTACTCAGACAAGTATAGAAAACAGGTAAAATATTGAAAAAATCCGCTCTTAATTTATTTTTTTCAGATTCCCATACTAAATCTGAATAGTGAATCAAGAATTTTTATGGAAAAGAGAGTTATTATAGGTTTTTTTTTTCAATATTTTACCTGTAATCTGTACTTGATCCTGAGTAAATCCTTAAAATCTCAAACGCACTTTTTTTAACACCCTGTATACCTATCTTGGGCCATGCGTTTGTGATGTCATTTTATTATTGAATACCAGAAGTAAAAAAGGCTCAAAACAAGGCTCTAAGTCCCAAAACTAAAAAGTGGAGAAATTTATTTTTCAAATAGACGAGCAAACAAAACGAGAACGCTCAACGCTCCTTAGAGCTGTAAATACCGAGCAAGTAACAACATTAGTTGCTTAGACCATTTTTTAGGTTATTGGCGAGGGAACATACTACATGATAAAGAAATAAAAACGAAACGAGAATTTTGGAACTTAGATCCTTTTTTATTGGTAGTATTCATTTCATATGTTGGTAGTGGACGTCCTTTAATCACGTGAGACTTTAGGACTTTAGCCCCCCCCCCCTCCCCCCTTTGGTGCAACGTCGTGCGTGAGGCTTAAGACTATCCCTCCCCACTCCTACGTCACGTGTATTTTAATGAAAATATCAAATATTTTTATAAACAGTTTAACTAAAAAAAAAAAACATTAAATTAACATTTATTTTTAAAATACAATAGGTTTTACTACACTTGAAGCTTTATACATTATGATAAAGGTTCCCAGACTGACACGAGTGACAAGTTTGTACACTGAAAGACACAGAAATTGGTCAAAAGTATTTTACGTGTAGTCACTAAACGTGTGTGTGTGTGGATTGAGTGATCTTTTCAAAAACCTTGTTCAATCCCTACCAAAATTTGGGAGGATTTAGGGAATAATTGTGAAAACTTTATAGTGAAGTATAAAATTTGTGAAACCTGAATCAAGAAAGTTAGTTAATTAACTGAATCACTCAATCCGGACACATGAAGAAAAAGCCATAATTTTTTATCCCCCCCCCCCCCCATCGTGACTAAAGGACGACTCTCATTGCGTTGCCCCTTGTGTAGCCGAAACGGCTACTTCTTGTAGATACCTAGATATAAGATAGCACTCAAATATAATATTATTTTACCTTCATGCTTGTTTCATTTTGTGTACACATTGGTTTATTAGTCAGCGTCAGAATGGTCGGTCGCCTGTGGCGATGGCGTTTGTCTATGAGAGCTATCTCACTAATATTATAAATGCGAAAGTATGGATGTTTGTTCGTTCCACTTTCACGCCTAAACTACTGGACGGATTTGGATCAAACTTGTTAGGTAGTTAGGAAAAACACTCAGTCAACACATAGGATACTTGTTATCCCGGAAACCTTAAGGGTTCCCGGAGCAATGCTTAAAAACAGTTTGTTCCCACTAGTTTAGTTGTACAGACAGCCACAAAGATATCTGAACCACTCCGTAATACACCATGTATCACAAATAGCTTTAGTGGGGTTCAGATATCTCTGTGGGCCAGTGTACTAGTTCAGTTGATTATACAGGTGATTTTTGTTTCGTCAGTAGATGGCGCCACCTTCATATTTTCTTGAAATGAAATGAAAATATTTTTATTCGAAGTAGGTAGCAGTGTACACTTTTCGAACGTCATTCTTTTATCTACCTAATACGAGGTTCCTACCAGTCGGAGCTCGTATACCCACCGTTTCGGGAAGTGTTTGCGGAGTGAGAAGAAACGGCGGGCCCTAAAGAAACTCCCTCCAACACATTTTTTTTTTAAAGTCATATTCTATTACATCTTACTGCTAGATCAATAAATGAATTATACAATGTCATGTCTGTAAATAAAATATACAAAAATAAGAATAAAATAAGAAAAATAAAGAAAGAAAGGATTCAAAAGAGATAAAAGTAAAAGTAAAAGTCTTTCTTTCTGGACGCTTATTCTGAAGTCCACGCAGATGACGTCGCGGGCGGAAGCTAGTCATCAATAATTGCTACCTATGATATATTCTGAGAAATTATTGTCCAGCCATTCTGATATCAGGATGGCTGGTCACCTCTTTAAGCACGAATAGTGCAGAGTTGGAGAATACATGCTGTAGGGCGAAGGACGTCCACTGCTGGACAAAGGACTCCCCCAAGGAATTCCACACCGACCGGCCCTGCGCTGCCCGCATGCAGCGGCGACCCGCAACCTTCACCAGGTCGTCGGTTCACCGAGTCGGAGGCCTGCCTACACTGCGAGAATTTTAATGCACCTGGCAGTGCCGATAGTAAATATTTATCGATTTTTGAATGTGTCGACCGTATACTACAATCATACTCCGTTCCTTTGGTAGTAATAGGGGATTTTAACCTATATTCAACATCACAAAATATGCGTGACGATTTTGAGCTATTTTTGTCTATGTGTAACCTTCGCCAAAATAACAAAATGTGTAACAAATTGGGAAGAATCCTAGATCTAGTGCTAACAAGTCCAGCCGATGTCGGTCTCGGAGTGCAAGGAGGGCCTGGTAAGTGATGAAATGCATCACATTCCATTAGACATATTAATGAGTATTCCTTTAAATAAAAACGTTCAGTCAGAAAATTCAGAGTACAATAAAGATAACTCAATCGAGGATATACCTACAGGCTATAATTTTCGGAAAGCTAACTTTCCGTTGCTGTATTCTAATATCTATAATATGAACTGGGACACGTTGTATGACAGCAACTCAGTTGACGCGGCAGTCGCCTCATTTTACTATCTCTTGCACAAAGCTTTTACAGACACGGTCCCACCCCGAAACAAACCGAAACCCTGGCCGTACCCCGAGTGGTTTACGACGGAAATAACTAACCTTTTAAAACAAAAACATTATTATCATAAATTGTATAAAGAAACGAACTCGCAGGTGTTTTATAATCTATTTAGTAATTATCGAAAATTATCTAAATTAAAAATCGAGTCATGCCTTACAACTTATATAAAAAACATCGAGAATAAAATAAAACGTAATCCAGTCGAATTTTGGTCTTATGTCAAGCAAAAACGTCAGTCAAATGAGCCAGCGGTGTTTGGCATGACTTCCAATCAGGAGGTCGCGAATGCCTTCGCTGACTTTTTTATGAGTGTATTTTTACCCAACTCGCCGATACTTGATGTGGTCGCGGCCACGCAGGCGGCCAACCGTGAATGCGCATGGAACAACACTTCCGTCGACATCGCGTATGTGAGTGAGTCAGATATCCGCAAGGGGGCGAAACGTCTGGCGTCAAAACCCACACAAGGTCCTGATGGAATCCCACAATACCTTATTAAGGACTGCATCGAGGTATTAATTCATCCACTGCACTACATTATAAATTTATCTCTCAGACTAGGTATATACCCAACGCTTTGGAAGAGTTCTAAGGTAATACCGATACACAAAAGTGGTCCCAAATCGGAAATAAAAAACTATAGACCTGTGGCTGTCTTATCTGTTTTTGGAAAAATTTATGAATCTGTAATATACTCACTTTTATATAAACAGCTTCGAGGCTGGTTCTGTATAGAACAGCACGGCTTTCTCCCGGGTCGCTCGACGACTTCTAACTTACTAAATCTAGTTACTTTCTTAGCGACTAACATGGATTCAAAAAAGCAAACAGATGTAGCTTATTTTGATTTTCAAAAAGCATTTGACAGGGTCGACAACGACGTTCTGTTGACGAAGATGGCCATGGCCGGCATCTCTAAAAATCTACTTAATTTTTTTTCTAACTACCTGTGCGGCAGGTCACAGTACGTGCAGTTTAATAATTCAAAAACTTCTCCGTATAACGTGTCTTCGGGCATCGGGCAGGGGAGCAGCCTCGGGCCATTGCTGTTTTTGATCTTAATCAATGACCTTCCGTCCGTCATAAACCACTCGGTGTGCCTCATGTTCGCGGACGATGTCAAGCTAGCGCTGCGCGTGAGCGACGCTGCGGACTGCGCGCGCTTGCAGGAGGACATCACCGCTGTACTCGCCTGGAGCACAGCGAACAGCCTCAATTTAAATATCTCAAAATGCGCGGTGATGTCCTTCTCGCGAGCGCACTCACCGATAGTAGCTAATTATAAAATCCTAGACCGTGACATGCAGCGGGTCACCATGTTTAAAGATCTTGGAACGATATTCGATACACAACTATCATTTCACAATAACGTGACCGTACTCGCTGAGGCAGCTAGGAAATCTTTGGGATTTGTTATGAGACAGACCCGCGAGTTCAGTGGGAGGGATGCCCTGTGTGCTCTGTATAACGCTTACGTGCGCAGCAGACTCGAGACGAACTCGTGTGTTTGGAGCCCGCATCAACAGTCATACAAACTCACCATAGAACGTGTTCAAAACACATTTGTAAGACTCCTTTACAAAAAAATATACGGTTATTACCCACACCTATACCCCACCCCTTTCATTCTGGGCATGGTCAACTACCGCACGCTCGAGGTGCGGCGCGGCCTGGCGCTGGTGCAGCACTCGCACAACCCGCCGCTGCTGGCGCGGGTGGCGCTGTTCGTGCCCGGCAACTACCGGCGCGCGCGCCGCCACCCTCTGCTGGCAGTGCCGGCGCCGCGCACGGACATAACGGCCCACTCCCCCTTAGTAGAGGGCTGTAAACTAATAAATAATATTTTGTTCTTCGATACTACGTTAGATCTCTTCGACAGCTCAGAGTCAAAAATCATGACATCGGCTGGTCTTTATCTTGAGTCAATCGCTCCGAAAAGCACTATTTCTGTTTAAATTTTACTTTACAATGTTTTTATGCATGTTATTTTACAATGTTACATTATTTTTTATTCTTTATAATATTTATTCAAACAATTTATTATTATTTTACAATATTTATTCAATTATATAAACCACAAGATGATTTTTATTTACCTTTATTTTTACAAAGTTTTTAATGTTTTAAATTTTAATTTTATTGACAATGAAATTGTATTTTTTTCCTAAAAAATATTTAATGTACTATTAATTTTTAAGCAAATGAATTGGAGCAAGCTTGGTTGTAAACTGTTATTGTTCCAGTGTATGTAATAATAAATAAATAATAATAAATAATAAATAATGCTGTAGTAATCACCGCAAAGAGAATCGCTGCAGAGGGAAGTCACCGCAGCGGGAACCGATGCACAGGGAACAACTCGTTTAGCGCAATGTTTTTCAACCTGTGGGTCGCGACCCCCAAGCCTTTTCAAGGGGTCGCGTAAATGTTCGTAGGTCCTATACTGCAATGAATAACTAAGCTGGTCCTGATTATTTTTTAATAATTTGTCAAAGCGCTTTTCTATTTTGGAGACGCTAATAACTAAATCATTTTCTAATTGAAGAAAATTATAAATGCAGTCTTTCAAATTGCTCCCGACTCATGGTCTACCGCAATGTCCCACTGATGGGTCGACGATCACTAAAATTTTGTATGTTATGGCCATAGGGGAGAGGTCGGCAACCCGTAGCCCGCGAATGTTTTGTAAATTAGGATCTTATTTATATGAAATCTGTAACATCTGCGAAAGCCAACCGGCCACACTGTTCTACAGAACACTTCGCGAGCCGCGGACGCACAGATTCGTCCCTCCCTCACCCGCATCCCTCACGTGACGGCCGGCGATTCTGGTCCATGATCAGACAAACAAACAAAATGTGTCCGGGTAAAAAACGGACGCCTTTAGTATCCGGGGGAAACGTGGGAAACGGAAAGGAGGTTCAATGGGGTTCTCTTGTACTCCCCTGGTATGAAAAATATATAGAATAGATACGAAAAAGGTAAAAAAAAATTCTCCTCCTCCTCCTTTATGCACTTAAATTTTAAGAAGCAGTCAGATGCAGCCTCAAAAACCATACTAAAATTTGAAACAACTTATATGTGTCGAAGTTACTTCAAAGTTCTTGTTTAATTTTAGTCACCGACTTATTTTATTATAGCTGTAAATATTTGTTTTTTATATTTTCAATACAATTGACATAAGTGCGGCCTGCCTTCGTTTCATCATGACGTTAGTATTATAAAATCTGTGCATCATGTCACTATGTGGCCCTTGCCTGCTAAAGGTTGCCGACCCCTGCCTGCCCTAGGGGGTCGCCAGAATTTTTTAACTGGCAAAGGGGTCAAGTATTGAAAAAGGCGCTTCCGACTCGTGGTCCCACCGCAATGTCCCACTGGTGGGTCGACGAGTAATTGAAAAACTTTAGAGTGAGAACAAATGGCATCAGCGTTTCGGTGGTCCGGTCCTAATTTCCTGCATGCGACACCAATTACTTAATTGGTGTCCTAAAGTTCCTAATTCACACAGAACTACTGCTAGAGATCAGTAACTACACACAGAATTACAAAACAGAGAAACAAAAGTAACGTAACACAATGAGAATTGTACAGGTGTGAAAAAAAGTGCGTTTTTTTAAAGTGTTATCAGAACAAGTACCAATAGAATACAGAAAAAATATTTAAAAAATTCTATCTACAATAATTTTTTTTTTTAGTTTCCTATTCTAAAACTTTAGATGACACCTGTAGACCGCTTTTATTGTAATGCGGATTTCTGCCCGTATGCGGGCCGCGTTTCCAAAGCGAACCGCGTGCCTGTGCCACGCATGACAATAAAAGGGCCCTAAAAACATGTAATGAAACGATAGGTTGCGGGCGGCACGCATGCGGGCAGAAATCCGCATGGCAATAAAACTGTACAAGTATGGTACAAAAAACAACTACGATTACACAAAAAGTTAATTAGTGTAGTGGCCTACATAAAAAAAATACAATTGGAGAAATATAAACAAATTAACGATAATTTTACAATTCTTTATTATTTAAGCATGTATTTTCCTTCAATAAATTATTTAATTACTTGGATTATGGAGCTTCAGCAATTAGATCAGAAAAATTGTGCTGTGCGCCATTTGCGCACAGCACAATAATAAATCGACGCAAAAAAACAAACGCTGTAAACGCTGCTGAGCGGAGGCCTTATTGTCTATATTTTATTATGTAATCCTTTTGTATAGCGTTTGCTAATAATGAAAATTTTCTTAAATTCTTTGTTTAATCCACACATGGCTGCTTGCCGCTGGCCGCTGGGGCCCTCCTCACAGCCAAAACATGACGGTGTCATCGGGCGCGCCGGGCAGCCCCGAGCCGGGGCCGGGGCTCGGCGCCCGGCGGCGGGAGTAAGGGAACCCGAAGGCGAGGTCATAGTGGAAGTCGTAACTGTTTTGTCTGTACGGAGGGCACTTCAAGTTGAAAGCGTGGAACATCTTATTGAAGGTGAATCCGTCCTTCTCTGCGGGAAAAGAAAACACACGTTCGTACACATTGTAGTTACACATTTTCGCAGGATTATCTGATGTGCTGGTTTGCAGGGTTTATAATTGACGACGCTGAATACGTTCAAAACAACCGACTTCAATCGCAACAACTCCAATTTTGGTATGTTTTTTTTTATTTTCTCAAAAACCGCTGAATCGATTTCAATAAAATTTATATGGGACCACCTGTGAAGTACACCCTTTTAAACAAAAAAATAATTTTCCAAATCGGTTTAGGCGTCTTCGAGTAATCGGTGAACATACATAAAAAAAAAGATTTCGACGGATTGAGAACCTCCTCCTTTTTTTGAAGTCGGTTAAAAATTTTATTTGTCACCGATCATTATGGTGGTTAATGATACCTAATTACACCTTGTTAATTATCATGACAAGAATATAAATTATAATCAATACAATTAACAATTAAATGCTAAGGCTATTTATGTCAGTGCAACTTGAAAAATTTAATGTTCAAAGTCTGCATCCAGAGCTTTGCGGAGGCCAATGGGGAAGAAAACGCAAAGCTATTTGCAGATGGCGCTTCGGACGCTTGACTCATAACAACTTTCCGTTTTTTATTATCGAGGTTTGTTATTAGTTTTTTTTCTGTAAAATTGTTAAATGGAAAATATATGCGACTTGGACTGTTCCTCAATTAAAGGCGAAGTTGAAAAGTACATAATTGAAAACGTAACTTTTCCCACGTCTTCTTCATTCGAGAGTATTTAGGAAATTAATGATTTCCATTATTATTGCAACCAATCGCCACACAACGCGGCATTTTTTTAATAATCTTATGTTTAGTTCACGTAAACAATTTTTTCTATACGTTTTGACAGTTAGTATGAGTCAAGCGATATCAGCGCCTCTATCGGCGAGCTTTGTCAGTTTTCTTCCCCATTGGTACCAAGCTGGGGCGGCGTAAGTGAATACCTATTGGTCGTATAATAGATAGGTTTTCTATATCCCCAGTTTGCCACGTAGAGGGAGATTGGACCGCATGGCCGGCTCAGTAGGACTCTGGCGGACCTCGACCTGGCTATGATGGCCTTCACATAGTACGATTCCAATCGATGGCTCAGAATCGATGGTGACAACAACTGGTGAAACCGATGTATTTCACCAGTTGTGTCCATTCGATGTTACTCGTGCCACAGATTAGATAATAGTACCTTGTGCGTACATAGTAGGTAGCCTGCCCACCGTGGCGTGCATTACCTACCACATTATATTTTGCACTGAAGCGGTCGTGGCTCAGTGCGGCTTGCGTGCTAACGTCATCACGCAGGTTAACTGACTACAGACACGGTCATAACCTGGATGGATTTGAGTATTCGTGGCATCTAGGTATCTTAACTGTTTAAGCCGATGGTGTTGCCTGCAATTATTAAGATGACAGTCGTTAAGCCATGTAATAGGCCTTATAGGTAAGCGGCTTGAAAACTATACTGACACTGGGGTATACCCCACAACCTTCACTAATCCGGACTTGGCCTCCGTGTGCGGAGAGTGGCCTAACCTTCCAAATTTCTACATCATCCCATAGGATGAAAGCCGTACCCCTGCAGCGGGGACGATATGGGTCAGTAACACTATCAGCTCACCATAGCCGTGCGTGTCGCTGCACATCTGCACGCGGACTTCGCACAGCGTCGACATGTAGGTCTGCCGCGTGCAGAACATGTCCGGCCTGCAATGTCAAAATTAAATTAAATTCTATAAAAAAAAAAGATAACAGAAAAATATATTCTATTCTATTCCTATAATACAATTATTAGTTATGATCCGCATCCGCCTGAAAATCCGCAATTAATATTACGGATGCGGATGCAAATGTCAAAATTGATGCGGAAGCGGATGGATTGGATATTCACAACATCCCTGCTGTAAACATTCGATGTTTAGCGGTAAGACAATAATAAATAAAGACAAGACGGTTTCAGGCGAGATGACGGCCGAGGCCATGGTTACCCCGCACTGTAATTCTATCGTATATTTAGTTTTGGAACTTAAGTAAGGCCTTCAAGTACATACTTACAATTATGACAGCAACAACAACTTCTCTATCGCATGTACAATGATGAATGTTTCGAGGAATTGTTCGGATTATCCCTGCCGCCTTTTTTCGCCATCGTTCTACGCAACAATATATTCATCCCCATCACATAGATGGTTGGCAGTCTACAACTGTGCGTTTCACTAGAAACTTTCTGCCTCGCACAACCACACTGTGGAATGAATTGTCGCCTGCGGTATTTCCGGACCGATACGACATTCAAACCTTCAAGAAAAGAGCGTACTTCCATGTCAAAGGCCGGCAACGCACTTGTGACTCCTCTGGTGTTGCGGGTGTCTATGGGCGGCGGTAATCGCTTACCATCAGGTGATCCGTCTGCTCGTTAGCCACTTCTGCCATAATAAAAAAAAAACATGGTTAATTAGCTGTCAGCGTTAAGCACGCGGTGCAGACAGGATTTTGTTGAATGAGTTACGTAACCAAATATTACTACGAGTATACATAATTTTCTCTTATAAGTATATAATCGTCCATTTGCATTTGGGACATCTATCAAGACGAGCTGTTTTTTTATGTTTCTCTCGAAGACCATCTTTCATTAGACGCACCGGATCCACTCCCAGCAGTTGAGCAGGTCGCGCAGGCACGGCGTCGTGTTGAAGCTGCCGCGGACCTTCACGTCGAACTGCATGGGTTTGTAGTAGCGCTTTGGGTCCTCGAAGCTTTGCGCGGCCGCATCTGTCGGATAGATCAAATGTTATGGCTCCTCTACGCGATGGGCCGTCATAGGCCAGCTAGAGAGACGAAAGAAGAGTGAAGATGTAAGTACGTCCTTGTCTAACATAGTTCTGTCCCTCTTGCTGGCCCATGATGGCCCATTGTGTGGAGGAGCCTTAATGCTGGCTCACTATGATGGGCTAGCGTCTGGAGGGCGTTGTGGTGTCTGATGGCTTATGGCGCGATGGAATGGCTATGGATAGCCGCTGTGTCGGTGTTTCGGTCGCACATCAAAGGTAGTAGCTCATTATAATGATAATTATAAAGAAATAAATAATAATAGTAATAGTGTATTCCTGTCCGTTAATGGTTTGATCCCCACTGACCTGGATCATAACCTTAGGCGGCTGGGACTTCGAGGCAGACCGATAATAGCGGCTATGCAAAAGGCAGTCCTCCTCGACAATGCTTGGATAGTCCGACGCTTTCTCACCTCGTCGCATTGACCTCCAGCCGACTGTGCTTCTGCTGGAGCAGCTCCTGCCACTTCGCCTAGCGCGAAGTGGTCAGAGTAGCCCAAATGTATACTTTCGAATAATAATAAAAAATAACTGTAGGAGGTTCATAATGAAAGACGGTACCTTGGACATATGTCGGTTGTGCCGTGAGCCAGGTGAAACCCTGCGCCATATAACCTCCGGTTGTTCGATTCTTTGTAACACTGAGTATCTGCACAGACATAACTAAGCAGCCAGGATCCTACATCAACAGATCGCTCTAAAGTATGGCTTCATAGCTCGCCGGTTGCCATATTACAAGTACACGCCGGAGTCGGTTCTCGACAATGACCGCGCCAAGCTCTACTGGGACCGAGACATCATCACGGACAGGTCTATTGATCATAATAGGCCTGATATCGTGTTGATGGATCGGGCGCAGTCAAGGGTGTTTTTGGTGGATATCACTATTCCACACGACGAAAACCTCGTGCAAGCAGATGCCGACAAGAGGTTGCGGTACCTGAACCTGGCGCACGAGGTTACGGATGTGTGGCAAGTGCAATCCACTGAAATCATTCCTGTAGTCCTGTCCGTAAATGGTTTGATTCCAGCTGACCTGGATCGTAACCTTAGGAAGCTGGGACTTCGAGGCAGACTGATAATAGCGGCTATGCAAAAGGCAGTCCTCCTCGACAATGCCCGGATTGTCCGACGCTTTCTCTCCTCGTCGCAGTGACCTCCAGCCGACTGTGCTTCTGCTGGAGTAGCTCCTGCCACTTCGCCTAGCGCGAAGTAGTCAGAGTAGCCCAAATTCAAAAAATAATAAAGAGGGGGCTTACGCATGACCCACCTTTTGTATATGGATGATCTCAAGCTGTTCGCTCCAAATGCAACACGGTTGGAGGAGCTGTTGAGAATTATTTGCAAATTCAGCATCTCCATCAACATGGAGCTAGGAGCGGATAAGTGTGCGATCCTTCATGTAGAGAGAGGTAGGGTGGTGCATTCGAATGGAGTCGATAATGACTCCAGGAACATTCGTACCCTCTCTGAGACTGAGACATACCGGTATCTGGGTATGCTGCAGAGCATTGATGTGAACGAGACGGAGGTGAAACAGGCAGTGCGTGACGTGTTTTGGGAGCGCCTGACAAAAGTTTTGGAAAGCTATTTGTCCGGCGTTAACAAGATACGAGCATTCAATGCTTGGGTCATCCCCGTTTTTCTGTACAACTTCGGCATACTCAGATGGACATAGACTGAATTAGACGCCCTGGATCGGAAAGTCCGCACTACTATGACACTTCACAGAATGCATCATCCGAGTTCGGCAGTGATGAGGCTGTATATTCCGCGGAAGAATTGCGGTCGTGGCCTTCTATGTGCAAAACAAATGCACAACCGTGAAATATGCAGCCTCTGATGCTATTTCCTGGCGAAAGTCGATAGTGATTTGCATAGAGTTGTCATAGCATGTGATAAAGGACTAACTCCTTTGTCCATGGCTCAAGAGAACTGGCAAGCGCCGGCTGTATTTAGCACTATTGAGCGGGAAGCCATTCGGAAAGAGAAAAAGCTGCACGGAAGCTTCTTTAAGGCTTTCTACAGATCTAGATCAGAAGGCTTCCGTGCACTAGTTGCACTTCGGAGACCTCTTTGCGGAGACTGAAGGTTTTGTCTGTGCAATACAGGATCAGGTTATAAGGACGAACAACTACAGGAGGTTCATAATGAAAGACGGTACCTTGGACGTATGTCGGTTGTGCCGTCAGCCAGGCTAGACCCTGCGCCATATAACCTCCGGTTGTTCGGTTCTTTGTAACACAAAGTATCTGCACAGACGCAACCAAGCAGCCAGGATCCTGCATCAAGAGAGCGCTCTAAAGTATGGCTTCATAGCTCGGCGGTTGCCATATTACAAGTACACGCCGGAGTCGGTTCTCGAAAACGACCGCGCCAAGCTATACTGGGACCGAGACATTATTATGGACAGATCTATTGATCATAAATCATAACAGACCTGATATCGTGATGATGGGTCGGGCGCAGTCAAGAGTGTTTTTGGTGGATATCACTATTCCACACGACGAAAACCTCGTACAAGCAGATGCCGACAAGAGGTTGCGGTACCTTAATCTGGCGCACGAGGTTATAGATGTGTGGCCAGTGAAATCCACTGAAATCATTCCTGTAGTATTCCGTTAATGGTTTGATCCCCGCTGACCTGGATCATAACCTAAGACGGTTGGGACTTCGAGGCAGACCGATAATAGCGGCTATGGAAAAGGCTGTCATCCTCGACAATACCTGGATTGTCCGACGCTTTCTCTCCTCGTCGCACTGACCTCCAGCCGACTGTGCTTCTGCTGGAGTAGCTCCTGCCATTTGTAGCCCAATTTTATATTTCGAAATAATAATAATATCTGGGACAAATCACACAGTTATCTGGCCCCAAACTAGGATTCCCTGTATCTTGGGAACCAGAGACTGATATACATACACATATACTTTTAAATACATACATACAATACATATAATACACCCAGGCTCAGAACAAACAATTCTGCTCATGAAAATGAAAATGAATGAAAATGAAAATATTTTTATTCGAAGTAGGTAGCAGTGTACACTTTTCGAACGTCATTCTTTTATTTACCTAATACGAGGTTCCTACCACTCAGAACTCGTATACCCACCTTTTCGGGAAGTGTTTGCGGAGTGAGAAGAAACGGCGGGCCCTAAAGAAACTCCCTCCAACACATTTAAAAAAAAAGTATTTTATTCTATTACATCTTAATGCTAGATCAATAAATGAATTATACAATGTCATGTCAAAACTAACACGGTGATCATAACAGGTGATATCAATATTGATATTAAAACTGAACGAAAAGATACACGATCTGAAAATTACCTTGAATTGACAAGTCACTATGGGTTCGTTAATGGTCACTCCCTGGGTACTCACGGACAATCATGTTTAGATCACGTATTAGTCAAGTCAACTCGCCAAGCTCGAGTCATAGTATGCGGTTCAGACATAACTGATCATGATACTGTAATTCTCGGTATTGATAAAACAACAAGCCGTACAAAAACAACTCCACAAAGGATAACCAGCATTAACTATACTGACTTGTCAAATGATATCAGTAAAATTGACTGGACAGGCCTCTACAATCTAACGTGTGCCACAGAGGCTACTAACTATTTTACCAAAAATATTAAAGACAAAGTAGCACTTCACACCACCTACAAAGAAACTCCAAATTCTAAGGAAATTAAACAACCCTGGCTTACAAATACTCTTCTCAATTGTATTAGACGGAGAGACGAACTGCATTCATATGCTAGGAAAAATAAAGACGATGAGAATGCACAAGTACGATACAAGAAATACAGAAATTGTTGTAACAATACCATACAGAATCTCAAAAACGAATACGACAGACAACAACTAATAGAAAGCAATGGTAATAGCAAACAGACATGGGAAGTAGTAAAGTCAATTTGCAATCTAACGACAACTAAAAAAAGCAACACTAACCTACTTAAAATTTGCAAAGATCCCCTAGAATCACTGAACAAAGTAAATAACTATTTCACAACAATTGGTCAAGATTTAGCTAATAATATATTACAAAAAATTCGAATGACTGAAGATGAACTAGCTACCAAACATTCTCTAGAACCACTCTCGCCCAATTATTTTTTCCTTACACCAACCGACCCACTTGAAGTAGAAAGAATTATCAGTACCCTAAGACGAAATTCAGCACCAGGTTGTGACAATATAAGTAATGGTTTGCTGATCAAATGCAAAAAGTATGTTTCAGAACCGATTGCTCACCTAATTAACTTGAGTATGTCCACTGGCGTTGTGCCAATCTGCATGAAAACAGCTTATGTTTGTCCTATACACAAAGCTGGTGATAAAAATGAGCCAGCCAACTACCGGCCAATTTCCTTGTTGTCTTCTATCTCCAAAATATTGGAAAAGGTTGTTAATAAAAGACTCCTAAACTACCTTGAAACGGATAACCTCTTATCTGAAAACCAATTTGGTTTTCGTCGAGGCAGATCAACGGAGGACGCTGTTGTTAAACTCACTGATTATGTAACACAAAAGCTAGATTCTGGTAGGAAATGCATCGGCGTCTTCCTTGATCTCGCCAAAGCATTTGATACCGTTTCACGATCCATCCTTCTAAAGAAAATGGAAGCGTTCGGAGTACGAGGCATCGCTCTGTCTTGGTTCCAGTCTTATCTTTCTGAAAGGAATCAACGCGTGAGAGTCGCAGATGAACTGAGTGAAAGTACATCAGTAAAATTCGGGGTTCCACAGGGCAGTGTTTTAGGGCCTACCCTATTTTTGATGTACATCAATGACCTATGCAAACTCGAACTAACTCAATCTTCGACGCTTACCTTTGCTGACGACACAGTACTCCTATTTCATGGTGGTTCGTGGAAAGAGGTAGAAGCTATTGCGGAAGAGGGGCTGAACCAAGTTTCGAATTGGTTGCAGGATAATCTTCTCACCCTAAATGCAGGTAAGACTAAATTTTTTGCCTTCAAAATTTCACAACGTTTAGCCCCAAATAGCCAATTACAACTGCGTTTACACTCCTGTAATACACCTGGGATACCTTGTAGCTGCCTCCAGCTGGAACAAGTCAGTACAATTAAATATCTAGGAGTAGTGGTGGATGATCGATTGATATGGGACAAACAAATTGAAACAGTCCGAGGACGCGTACGCAAGCTGTTGCATATATTTAAACGTCTTAGAGTGGTTGCGGATGATACTACTACTAAAATCGTTTACTCTGCCCTTTGTCAATCGATCATTAACTACTGCATATCTGCGTGGGGAGGTGCTTGCACAACCCACTTTATTAAATCTGAACGTGCACAACGAGCTATTCTCAAAGTTGCTCACAGGAAACCTTTTAGGTACCCAACGAACCTACTTTATCGAGATAGTGGACAGTTGACAGTTAGACAACTTTACATATCATCAGTTATTGTTCGATTTCATATCACTGCACTACAAAATATCAAAGAATCAGACAGAAGTAGGCGAACACTCCTGTGGTCAATTCCTAACATAAAAACCTCTTTTGCAAGGTGCTCACCTTCATATCGAGGCCCTTACCTGTACACCAAAATCAATAAACTGTTAGATGTTGTCACATGCACAAGATATGTCTGTAAAAGATACACCAGAAATTGGCTTCTACATCTAGACTATTTTGATACAGAGAAACTTTTATTATGTGCACAGTAACTCATTTAAACTCATTCACACACACATACACACACACACACACACACACACGCACACACACACACACACACGCACACACGCACACACACACACACACACACACACACACACACACACACACACACACACACACACATAAACACACACATAAACACACACACACACACATAAACACACACATAAACACACACACACACACACACACACACACACACACACACGTTACGCTACGCTTACTATGTAACCGGGAAAGAGACTAGTTTCCCCCAACACAGGGAATCCTAGTGGGGGTACTAGGGTAAATTATAAGTATTTGTAACATTTGTAATCTTTTCCACAAATAAATATATTTGTATTTGTATGTCTGTAAATAAAATATACAAAAATAAGAATAAAGAAAGAAAGGATTCAAAAGAGATAAAAGTAAAATTTATTTGTAGCTAATGAGTAACAATTCCAAAAACCAATGACAAGAGCAGGCCAGTTCACACGGACAGCACCCGATCACGAGTATAACCCGAGAGTCAGCCATCGCTCCCCTCAACCATATTTGAGGGAAGGGAACGACCCGGCTCTCGACTTCTCATCACAAAGAAGTTTGCCCTGTGTGGGGATCGAACCCACGACTCTCGGATAAGAGGTCAGGATCGCTAACCACTTAGCCACTGAGTCAGTCATTTCCCAGTGTGTGCCCCAATGTCGCAGAGTAAGGACATTTAAAATGTCGATAGCGTGGCCTAATGAAGAAATGAAAACCATTAAGCAAATAAAATCAAAACCACAAACCATTTCAACCATCGCATGGCCGGTGTTTGGCAAGGATCTTACGTACTCGTAGAGACGAGGAACAACCCCGTCCTCTTAAGAGGAAAGCCGCAAAGTCTTTCTTATGAAAGCAGAACTTAGGATAACTTTATCCCAAAATATTTTTCTGTGCATACGAGCCGCGGACAGACGCAGTCTAGGCGTATACGGGAGTTCACACTTACAGTAGAACAACACTGCTGCGCACACCGAACCAATCACAAGAGTGTAGTTCATGGTGAAGGCTGATGGTAACTGCGGAATGATCTGCTACCTTGCGCAGGGACAGATACCTAGGACGACCTGACTAGTCAGGTAGGCAGGTGAAGGTGACCACGCGATAGTCACGCTCATTAGATCACTGACTGATAACAACGATATCTCGTTAAGGACCCACAATGAAAATAATTAACTGAAATCGTTAAGTAGCATTCGCTTTTTATTACCCAAGTGAGATTATTTAGGGTTTTGGATTTTCATCTGATGGCGACTGTACGACCGGCGGGCGGCGGCGTTCACTGCAGCATTTGGTTCAAATTTTTAAATTATTTTACTTTCTGATAATGTTTGATCTATCAAAACTTTATGTAGGTATGTGTGTAATTAAGTACACAGAGTATTGAAAATAATACAATTATAATAATCATTTATTTATTTTTATTTTATTTATTTTAGGAAGACTAACAGCTAAATGTTTACAGTAGTAACATTACACATAAATAGATACAATGCTATTAATAAGTCTCCACCGATAGGTAACCAGATAAGAGCAGGTGCATATTTGTAACAATATAATTGAGTACATACTCGTATAAAGAAAAAAAAAAAAAACTTAAAAACTGAAGTGCGTATTAAGATAACTTTAAACAAACAAAAAATATTAAATAAGAAAAAGAAAAAGAAAAAGTCAAGGATTTGCAAAGAAATCTGAACCCAGAACTTTGCATACTGTTGAGACGCTGGAGCAGAAGAGGTCAAGATCATGAGAAATAGAAAACCTATTGCATGTTTTGGATACTCGAGACATAAAGGAGTTTTCTCTTAAATTAGTACGAGCAAATGGTATGTGCAAAAGCGAGCGCTGCCTAAAACTGAGTTGATTGGTGCGTAAGCAAATCTTAGATAGTAATTCTGGGCAATCGATGGAGGAATTGGCTATATTGAATAAGAAAGTAGTGTCGTTTATATTTCGTCTTAGTTCTAAAGGTAGGAAGTGATACTTCTTACATCTATGTTGGTAATCGATAGATCTTTGCCGAATTTTAAAATCTAAATACCGAAGAAACTTTTTTTGTATTCCTTCAATACGTGACTTGTAGATTTCGTATTGGGGGTTCCAGACGTGTGATGCATATTCGAGGTGGCTGCGCACGAAGGCACAGTAAAGAATTTTTATGACTTTAATATCACTGAAGCTGTGGGAGGTTCTCATTACGAATCCTAAGGATTTACTTGCTTTAGACACAATGGAATCTATATGTTTATCAAATTTAAGGTGATTATCGAATATAACCCCTAAGTCTCGGATGTCATCCACTCTATTGATTATTGTGTTGCGCAAGGTATACCCAACATCAATTGTGGTATGTTTTCGTGAAAAAGTCATGACAAAACATTTGGATATGTTAAGATCCAACTTATTTAGCGAACAGTAAGTGTCAAACCTATATAAGTCCTCCTGAAGTAGTTTTATATCCGTGATATTATTAATTATTTTAAGTATCTTCATATCATCAGCAAACAAGAGTATTTTAGAGTGAATAAAGCATTTCTTAATGTCATTGATAAAGATTATAAAAAGCAACGGCCCTAATAAGGATCCCTGGGGAACACCTGAAGGGATAAGTGACCAGTTAGATTTGTAACCATTTAGAACTACAGCTTGACTCCTACGTTCAATGTAAGACGAAAACCATCGAAACAGGTCACCGTGAATACCTATATTATAAAGCTTCATTAATAGAATTTTGTGATCTATTCGATCAAAACATTTACTATAGTCGGTATAGATTATATCAACTTGTTTTTGACTATCCATACCTTCTGTTATAATTTCGTTTGTAATCAAAAGGTTTGTTGTGGTGGATCGTTTTTTGAGAAAGCCATGTTGATCAATAATAAAATAACAGTTGAGTGCAGAATAGACCTGATTGTAAACAATTTTTTCCAATACCTTAGCGAAGAGACACAATTTTGAAATTGGCCTATAATTATCAACTTGAGACTTGTCACCTTTTTTATGAATCGGTGTTACGAAAGCTGATTTCCACATCGAAGGAACCGTACCTTCTTTGAACGAACGTTTAAACAATATACATAAAGGTTCAACCAAACTTTTAGCGCAGTTTACGATATAAACTGGTGGTATATTATCTGGTCCCCCCGACTTAGTCAAGTCGAGTGATTTAAGAAGTTTATATACTTCATTGGGACATACTTCAACAGAAGCGATATGAGCGTGTATTTGCAAGTCGTACGCGGATACATAGTCTTCAACATTGTTTAAATTGCTGTTGGTATTGGGGTCTAAAAAAGTTGATAAAAAGTACTCGGAGAACAAATTACTTATTTCGTCGCCAGTACTCGCTTCAATGTTCTTATATTTCAAGATATTTGGGTATGCGTTTGATTTATTTTTGCTTTTGACGTACGACCAAAAGCTTTTGGGATTATCAATTATGGACTCTTCAATTTTCTTAATATATGATTTAAAAGATTCCTTTTCAATATCAATTGCTCTCTGTCGCAACAGCGAAAAAGAATTGTAGTCCGAAAGGTTACCATATGTTTTGTATTTTTTGTAGAATTTGTGTTTTTCCTTTAATATTTTTTTGAGAGCTGAATTGTACCATGGCGGGAAATGATTAGATTTAAGTGTTTTTTGTGGGATGTATTCGGTTCTAAGTTCATAGAGCTTGTTGTAGAAAAATATCAGAGCATCTTCTAATGTCCCATTCATAAGAGATGAAGACCAGTCGACGTCATTGAGTGCATTAGATAACGAACAGAATTCTCCTTTACTGTACACAAATATTTGGCGTGGCTTGTCATTAAGGTTAGGCAGATCAATAAAATTCCCTTCAATAAATATTGGTTTGTGATGGTTATCTGCTGGGACAAGAGGCGTAGAGCATGCCTTGACTAAAAGAGAATTATTACTGAGTACTAAATCTAAGATCCTATTATTTGAATTAAGTTCGCCATTATACTGGATTAGGTTGCAAGCATTAAGGGTATCGACAAAGTTGAGAACGTTCTCCCCTATAATATTAGTTGGCATAAGTTCTACACCGGATCCGGTTCTTGACCATGTTATATAATCTTTGAGATTAAAATCCCCCATAATTATAAATCGATCTTGTGGGTGAGACAATGTTAAATCAGTAAGTTTTTCTGTAAAATTGGTTAGCTGGGTTTTATAACAATGACCGCGATTTTCATCACATAAATATAATGTACATAAATGGATTTTTTCTGTTTCCTCCGATCTCCTCTTGGATACGGTAAGCGTCACCCAAATATCTTCCGCTGTGCTACGCCACTCAGCGCGCTCAGTCGCTATAAAATCGCGTCGGACGGCTAGAAGGACCCCGCCGCCAAGCGATTGGCCAGTCCGTACATAATCTCTGTCCCTTCTCCACACCAGGTATCTAGAATCGAATAATTCCGAGTCGCTTATACTATTTACCAACCAAGTCTCTGTTACCGAAATAATATCATACGAGTTCAAATATACATTTCTCAAAAAGTTATTAGTCTTCGTGCGCAGCCCCCGAACATTCTGATAGTAAATACTAAGTGGAATCATTTTTAATGCATACTATAAAACTTATGTTTAAGCCATTAATTACAATGAAGTAATTCGGTATAAGTAATAATAAATATAGACCTAATAAATAACCTAAATGCTGCAACATACCTGCCAATACAGCTCGCATTACACAACACGTTAACTCGTTCATATTGCATACTCCGCAAAAAAATATAAGTAGCCTATTCATAAAAAATGTTTCTCGTATCCATACAATAAGGTAGCTATTGACTATATCAGCGTAATGAAAGTATTTATTACCTACTTCCGTCCCGCAACTCGAACAAAAGGCGATGGCTGAGGTAATATCTGCGGTGTTCAAACTTACATTAAAGTTGGATTTATATTTTAATAATGTACTGACTTCAGATAACTTATTTCACAGCTTAATTTTGGAGATGTCCTTTTCAGTTTTTATATAGAGAATTGGAGAAAGGTCGTCCCGTCTTACGTGAATTTTCGAGTGTTTCACCCATACATACTGGTATCCTACTTCCTTGGCCACATTCTTAGTTTTCGTCAAAAGTGTCTTGTTTCGAATGGTGAGATGATCGTTGATAAAGATTTTTTGTTGACCCTGAAGACCCAGCACGGACGGAGTCAGCGGCGAGATCTTGGAAGCGGCTCGAGCTGCTGCTATGAAGTCCTCTTTCGCATACCGATTGTTAAAACATGCTACTATCGGTTTTGTATGGTTGGGATCCCGAGTCTGCACTCTTGTCACAAAGTTAATATGGGTTTTGGTGATGGGGTACTGCACTTTCTTTCCAATTGCTATAACCAAATCAATGAGATTTTCATTTTTAGTTTGAGGAACTCCCTTAATCTCAATGTTGTTCATCCTTGACCATTGTTCTTTTTCTTGCATGTCGTTCTCAATTTTGTCAAGCTGTATTTGAATCAGATTAGTTTGATCCTTTCTGGCATTCTCAAGTTGGGTTAGGCGGTCCTCCATTTTATTGATTTTGGTCGAGAACTCCTGCATGGTCTTATTAGATGTTTCGACATGCAGCTTGAGGTCGGAGAACTCGCTTCTCAAAGCCTTCACGTCCTCTATCAGTGATTCCAAGGGCGCAAGTCTAGTTGAGATGGCCCTTATCTCTCTTAGGAGTATAGCATTATCACAAGGAGACTCCAACTCAGAAGTCGTCAACTCGGTTTGCAAATGTGAGACGTTATGCTCAGTTCGCACTGGCTGTGAAGCATTTTGTCCGGCCTGCCTGCACTTTTGGCAACGCCAGGTTGCTTTTCTGCTGTCGCCTAATTTGCGGTACCCGACTTCCGTGACCGAGGAGCAGACGTTGAAATGGAAGTCCTTATCACAGGCAGAACAATGCACGCCATCAGTTACGATGTTTTCACACACGCCACAGTTGGAATTCATTTTAAAGTTTGAGAAACGCTGGAGAGGTAGATAAATGCACAGCTCTTATTAGAAAACGTACGTGCGCAACCGTGGTTACGACCGAACTGATTTATTTCGGACATAATCCATAATTTGTTAGTAACATTGATACTTATAAAATTTGATTCGCCAAGTTTTTTGAATCTGAACCTGCCAATTGCAAGTAGATAATTAAAATAAAATACTAATGTTCTTATCGTGTGGCACATTTAACCGTTCTATCCACAAGGTACAGACGGCGGCGGTTGTCTGGTGTTGCACTCAGCATCACCCGCGGTCACGTGCAGGGCATTTAGATCAAATACTAATATTGAAGCGTAAATAACGCTTCTAAAAATAGTAAACTTTATTTAATATATATCCGCTCTTGGTTCCGATATATACACACTCGGGCCAGCAGACGTTCATTTTACGCGCTGTTTTCAGAGGAAAATTGTCTACTGCAATGTCAGCTACCTCTTCAGCGATTTCATATTTGGACGGCGTTAAGAACAAACAATATCCTCCACATTAACCACAGTTTGTAGCCGAGCGGTTTCAAGTGAGCGGATCCAGCGGTTCGTGTACAGCGAGGCCATCATCCAGCATAAGTCATGGTCTGTGGGGATCTGTTTTTGTGAAACAGAGACCAACTGTATGAGGAAACTGTGTTAGAGCTCGTCGTACAGCTGCTGTGTAATATGCTTTCATCATTAAAATAATAAAAGTAATATAATTTTTTACGTTTTTATAAAATATCTACGATTTAATAAAATAATGCTATTGTTTCGATTTTAGCTAATAAATGTTTCAAATAATGCTCAGTAGGGATTTAACAGTGATGATCTTACTAATGATATAACAAAAAAACCTGCTGGCCCTTATTTTCTTTTGAGCCGTAGATATGCAATGGAGTTTCAAGCAAGATACAGTACCCGCACGCACAAGCCAAGAACCACCCAGGCATGCCACGAGGCCAACGATGGCTTTATAGGGAAGGCCGCAAAGTATACGGAAACATATACTTTGAGGGATTTTTTTTATGAGGGTCGCGGATTGCGTCGTCCACTTCCCAACTCTTCCACTTCCTAACTCGTCCATTTCCCAACTCGTCCACTTCACAACTCGTCCACTTCCCAACTATGAGGGCATGACGTACCAAAGTTTATACGGGGGGTTGAAGATTGGCCTGCCTCCGGTCCAAACTTGAAGCCGCTCGACTACAAACTGTGGTCAGCGTGGAGAAGATGGGTTGCTCTACACGCCGGCGCCGCGCCGTCCAAATCTCAAACCGCGGTAGATGTAGTTGACAAAGCAGTAGGCAATATTTTCCTCTTTAGTGCAGGCCCGATCGTTTACGAGTATGTACCTGTCAAAGCCAAAGGCGGATATTCTGAATAGAGTTTACTTTTTTTAGAAGCTAATTTAATTTGTTTTATTCATATTGTTTCGTCCGTGGGTCAATCCACTCCTTCCGGCACTGGCTGAAAATCAGCGGTTTGTTTTTTTTTTAAATAAAAACTAGAGCATTATTTTTTTTTACTTTTTTTTGTTTTTTTTATTTCTTTAGGTTCACAAAACTGGATACTATCAATAAAGTTATATTAAAAAACTTATACATAATATCTACGAGTAGAAAGTATCCTACAATATGTGAACACAACATGCACAGTAAATATCAAGTGTACGAGCGACTATTACAAAAAACACATTAGTAAGTAAAATAAATTTAGACAGATCACTGAGGCAGTACAGAGATTAAATCTGAAATTTCTTTTCTAGCAGAGATTACAGAACCAGAAAATATATCAAAGTCAAATCCGATACCATTATAGAAGGAGCACATACGATATAGAAGACAGTGCTGACCGAGAGGCGGGGAGCAGAAAAGTCTTGCGATTTTGTAGGCGGCTACTAGGGCGGGGCACAGAAAATCTAAGATGTTCGATAATGTCCGGTGCATTAATGTAACCGTGAATAAGTTTGAAAAGGAACATTAAATAAATTATTTTGCGACGATTGTGCAATGAAAACATGTGATAGTGAGAGAGATTATGCTGAGCTGACGCCTTTTCGACAGAACCATTGTTAAATTTGATATTTGTATATTTATTTATGTATTTTTTCTGTCAAATAAATGTATTTTCTTTCTTCTTTCTATATGAAATAAAACAGTAGTATCATGGGCAGATATCACGTGAAAATACTAAACGTAAAGATGTTTTACAAAAACCAAAACCCGACTACGGAAAAACCTCCCTCTGAAAAGTATGAAACACGAAAGTTAGGTTAGGTTAGGTTTTTTTTTTTTTTTTTTTTTAATACTGACACCTCCAAAGTAATTGGAGCCTGTTTTCTCTATACTATCCTTTCATACAAGTTCTCGCTTTTTTGCCTCTCGTACTTTCATTCTTCATACTTTATCTTTCATCTCTTTCTTACTTTTACGGGTGGGGCTCCCGTTATGTCTTTCTATATATTTCTATACTACAATTCCTTTATTTATTTTAATCAGAGGAAAATAATTGTGTACACCGTGAGTTTACTTTTTCTTTTACAGTTGTTCTTTGTATCTTACATTATGACCTTTATACAATATCAATATTTCTTTACATATTTCTTAAAATTATCGTATTTTCTTATTCTATTTTTAACTTTAATTATATTTTTATGCTGATGCAGAAATATTCTCAGAATATTTTGTCAACATAATTTACTAACTACTTATTCCTATCTATTATTTTTCTGATAATATTTTTACAATAAGTTAGGAATTCTTCCCTCTGTTTGCTTATCATAATGTTGCAAATGTTATCCTTAATTAATTTTACATCAAGAATTTGTTCTATTTCATACCTTTGCTTCGAAAATACCGGGCATTCCAGCAAGACATGGACAACGGATTCGATTTTGTCTGGATCACAAATGCACGATGGGCTCTCTTTGCACTTGAAGCGATTTAAGTACTCTGAGAACCCACCATGCCCTGTCATCACCTGAGTCATAATGTTCGTTGGCTCCATTTTTCGTATTGTTGAATACGCCGCCACCGCATCGGTTAGGTTAGGTTAGGTTAGGTTTTGGGGAGGCGGGGGGACCCCCCCACAGTGCTTACGTCCTCGTCGTGTCCCCTGGAAACGTCGCGCCTGTCCACCGTAACGGAGTGGCAGGCCGGCGGCTAAAGTGCACTGTGCAGAAGGTGATTTTGAAAGTCTATTCTTGTTTGTGATCGCGCGTTTTTCTGTTCTTCCCAGCTCCCTGACTGTCGAGGACTTCTCCAGTTGCAGGTTGAGTGGGTCCCAGAGTTCGTGCGTCTCCCGTGTTTTGTGTGCGTTCTGTAAAATTTTAAGTCTTCAGCGATGTCTGACACTGAGTCAGTTATTTCGCTTTCCGCGGCTTCGGATACATCTCATAAGAGACCGTTCTCCGAAATGGATTCGGGCTCAGAAACAGAGACTGAGCAAACTGTGAGGAGGTCAAAGAGGTCAACCGTCACTCTCGATGGCTTCAAGACCCCTGCTGTGGTGCTCAACCGAGCCAAAACCACCAAAAAGCGGCAAGTCAAGCCAAAAACTGCTGTTGAGGCTGAATTTAGCCAAGTGCTAGCGAAGCAAAAATTCCGCAAAGAATCGGCCGTCCCCGAGGAGGCCCACTTCAGTGACATGGGCAATATAGAGGCATTAGGCGCCGAAGAACTGCGGGCCAAGGCGGGCGAAAGACTGGCTAGAGTGGCACTTATCGCTAAAAAGTCTGGCAACCTGAAGGGTACCTTTCAACGGGACATTAATAAATCAACAGTGGACCTTCAGGATATCGTGGACAGCCTTACGCGTCGCACGATGAGTGAGGAAGCTAGCAGGTACCAGCGAGAGGTCATGCAGCTGAGGCATCGCCTCGAACTAAATGAAGTGGAGCTAAAGGCGCTTCGCAGAGATTACTCTGAGAGGGGTAGGAAGACCCCTCCTCCTGCGCAAGAGTCAAATAGTTCCTTCCCGAATGGGGAGTGGAAAGCCCTAATTGAAGAGATGGAGCGACGTATCGTGCTCACTGTGGGAGCCATGATTGACGCTAAGATCGACGGAGAGCGCGTACACCGTGCACGTCCCTCACTCGCGGCCGACGCCAAAGTAGCCGGAAAGAAGGCGTCTAAACCTGCCGAACCACGAGTGGCCGGGCCGCCGATGAGATCACAGGTTCCCTCTCAAGAGCCTGTACCATCAACCAGTACCGCCAACATGATGGAAAATTGGGCCACAGTGGTCCGAAAGGAGAAGGGTAATCCTCCTCTGGCAGTCCAAGTAGCTAGGCCACTGGCGAGTTCACAGGCTTCCTCTCAGGAACCTGCACAATCTACCAGCAATGCCAATGAGACGGATGAAGCATGGACCACGGTGGCCCGAAATGGTAAGGGGAAAGCAAGGGGAAAAGGAAAGGGGAAGGGGAAGAAGTCCTCGCCCTCGACCAACAAGCCCTCCCAGACGTCCCCTAACGCCCAAGGAAGTGCCCCGAAGCCGACTGTTAGGACCAGCGCACCTAAACCTGCTGCTAGGGCTAATGTGCCAAAGCAAACGGCACCGAAGGTAACCAAGGCCACAAAGAAGGCCAAACTCACCCCCCCTCGCTCTTCAGCTGTAGTTATCACCCTGCAGTCGGAAGCAGTAGAGAGAGGGGTGACATACAAGGACGTCCTCACTCAAGCGAGGAACCGCATTGGGTCGGATGCCCTCTCGGAACTTGGCATTGGCACTATGAAAATGCGGACAGCCGCGACAGGAGCAAGAGTTCTCGAGCTCCCTGGAACCCAGAGTGGTACGAAGGCGGACCAGCTCGCGGGAAAGCTCCGTGAGGTGCTCTCTGAGGTGGCCAAAGTCTCGAGACCCATCAAATGCGTCGACGTACGCATTTCGGAACTCGATGACTCCATCCTCAGAGAGGAGGTCCAGGCCGCAGTAGCAACCAAAGGCGGCTGCCCTGCGGAGTCGGTCAATGTGGGAGATATACGCATCTGTCCAGATGGATTGTTTGCTGTTCACCTACAATGCCCAGTGGTGGCGGCGAAGAAGATCAAGGAGGGTGGTCGGCTTCGTATAGGATGGAGCTCGGGGCATGTACGCATCCTGGAGGACCGACCCCTACGCTGTTTTAAGTGCATGGGTCTGGGGCACACTCGCCCAACATGCCCCTCTGCTTGCGACAGGGGCAACCTGTGCTTCCGATGCGGTCGCACGGGTCACAAAACAGCTGATTGCACGGCGCAGCCACGATGTGCAATCTGTCAAGATGCGGGAAGGCCACACGGCCATGTTATGGGGGGTCGGAAGTGTAACCCACCTCCAGTGAAGGGCAAGGCTGTCCCCTGGACCCGGACCGCCACTCCCACTGAGGGAAGCCAGCCGGCTCAGGAGGAGGTTACAATGGAAACACAATGAGTGTACACCGCCAATGTAACTTCCTCCAGAGTAACATCAACCACTGTGCCAGTGCACAAGACCTTCTTGTGCACTCAATGGCAGAGTGGTTGATTGATTTGGCGGTAGCAGCAGAGCCATATTTCGTTCCCGATCTGCCCCATTGGGCCGGGGACCTTGATGGCTCGGTTGCCATTGTGACGAGGCCGGGTGCTCATCCCTCTCTCGTTATAAAGGAAAGAGGCTCGGGATACATCTCCGTATCGTGGGGAGAGTACACTATTGTCGGTGTGTACTTCTCCCCAAACAAACCGTTATCGGATTTCGAGGTGTTTCTTGACACCTTGAGTCCGATAATCAGGAGGGCAACGCCACAAAAAGTGGTGGTGATGGGTGATCTCAACGCCAAATCACGGTTTTGGGGCAATCCCGCAACTGACGCACGGGGGCGGGCAGTGGAGGAGTGGGCCATCGACACAGGGCTGGCCCTTCTCAATAGGGGAGCCGCGCACACGTGTGTGCGACGAAATGGGGGTTCGGTGGTGGACATAACGTTTACCTCTCCCTCCGTTGTACACCAGGTCCGGGACTGGAGGGTACTGGAAGAGACTGAGACCCTATCGGATCACCTGTATATTCGATTTGGGATCTCCTCTCTTCAAAACCAAGTGGGCCCCCGTCAGGACCGCTTCCCGCGGTGGGCTGTCGGACGCCTTGACCCTGAACTGGCGGAGGAGGCAGCTATAGTCCAGAGCTGGATTTCCCCCGCCTCTGCTCATGATGGGGTCAATGAGTCTGCGGGCCATTTCCGGGACTCGCTCACTGCTGTCTGCGACGCGTCAATGCCCCGCGCACGAAGGTTCCAGCCTCGCAGGGCTGTGTACTGGTGGTCGGCAGAAATTACCGACCTCCGAATAGACTGTGTTGCGACGCATCGGGCGTACACCCGTAGTCGCCGCCGCAGATTGCGGGATTTGCCCACAGAGGACCAGCTGTATGCGACCTATTGCGAAGCCAAGAAGTCACTGCAGCTGGCGATCTTTCGGGCCAAGGCGGCTGCCAGGGCTGAGCTCCTTGAGGGACTCAACAGGGACCCCTGGGGCCGGCCCTACAAAACGGCCAGAAAGAAACTCCGGGCCCAGTCGGCTCCTCTAACGGAGACCCTCGAGCCCCAGCTCCTGGATCATATCATGGGAGGACTGTTCCCTGACAGTCCAGAGTGCACCCCTCCCCCCATGCCTCCTCCAACTAGTACTGATGAAGAGGAATCCGCTGTAGTCCCTCCCGTCAGTGATGGAGAGATGGGTGCTGTGATATTGCGCCTCAGAGCAAAGAGGACTGCACCTGGCCCTGACGGGGTTCCGGGCAAGCTTCTGGCGGTCGCCCTGAAGAATATGGGCGAGGATCTCCGGGAACTTTTCAGCCGCTGTTTTGTGGCTGGCCAGTTCCCGAAGATCTGGAAAGATGGGAGATTGGTTCTACTAAGGAAGGACGGGCGGCCTCCTGACTCCCCCTCCCGCCTACCGGCCAATCTTGTTGCTGGACGAGACTGGAAAGTTGTTCGAACGAATAATTTCCCATCGGATCGTCCAGCACATGGTGGAAACGGGGCCGAATCTCTCGGACGCCCAGTTTGGTTTCCGGGCCCGTCGCTCCACGATTGACGCCATCTCCACGTTAAAAACCTGGACGATGGCAGCGGTCGACGAGGGCCAGGTGGCGATGGCCGTCTCACTGGACATCGCGAACGCCTTCAACAGCCTGCCTTTTGCAGTTATTAGGGAAGCGCTCCGGTTCTTTGGAGTGCCCCTCTATTTGCGACAGTTGTTGGAGGACTACCTCACTAATCGTGAGGTTATGTTCGTGGGTAGGAACGGAGAGATCCTCTATCATCCTGTGAGATGTGGAGTCCCCCAGGGGTCCGTTCTCGGTCCCCTGCTATGGAACGTGGGATACGATTGGGTGCTTCGTGGCGCACTCCCACCGGGAACGCGCCTCATCTGCTATGCAGATGACGCCCTTATCGTGTCCCGCGGGGACTCCTTCTGGGAGGCGGCTGCAATAGCCGAGGAGAGCACCACGGTGGTGATCGGCCGTATTCGGACTCTTGGGCTTAAAGTGGGCCTCCACAAGACGGAGGCCCTCTTGTTCCATGGGCCACGTAGGGGGCCTCCTCCGGGAGCCAGCATTGTGGTGGAGGGGGTGCGAATTGCACTAAAGCCCCAGATGAAGTATCTGGGGCTACATCTCGATGGGCGCTGGGGCTTTGCTGCGCACTTTCGCCAGCTAGCTCCAAAACTGATTGGCACGGCAGGGGCCTTGAGCCGGCTGTTGCCTAATGTGGGTGAGCCGGAATTCGGCTGTCGCCGGCTCTTTGCTGGCGTAGTGCGGAGCATGGCACTGTACGGGGCTCCGATCTGGGTGGACGCTCTGACGTCAGAAAACAAAGCCCAGCTGCGTAGACCGCAGCGGGTTATGGCGATCAGAGCGATTCGCGGATTCCGGACGGTATCCTGGGCAGCAGCTTGCCTCTTGGCCGGTACTCCCCCTTGGGAGTTAGAAGCGAGGATCCTCGCAGCCGTGTACCAGTTCGTAGCAGCGAGGAGAGCTAGGGGTGATCCCACCGCCCCGGAAGAGGTCACCCAAGTCAGGTTCGCAGGGAGGACCACCTTGCTCCGAGAGTGGTCTGACAGCCTCGCGTCTCCAGATTATGGAGTCCGGACTATAGAGGCGATCAGGCCGGTTCTACCGGAGTGGACCGCGAGAGGACGCGGCATTTTGACGTTCCGTATGGTGCAGGTGCTTACCGGGCACGGATGCTTCGGTGGGTACCTGCACCGAGTTGCGCGAAGGGAGCAAACTCCCCAATGTCATGAGTGCGGTGCAGCTGAGGACACGGCGCAGCATACCCTTGAGGTGTGCTCAGCGTGGGATCAGCAGCGTCGGACACTTGTGTCTATTGTGGGGGGTGACTTGTCCCTGCCGAGTGTAGTTCAAGCTATGCTCGGCAGTGAGAAGGCCTGGGGGGCTATGGTCTCCTTCTGTGAGGACGTTATTACACAGAAGGAGACCGCGGAGCGGGTACGTGAAAACACAGCTTCCGCAGACCCGCTTCGACGGCGACGGCCGGGAGGCAGAAGGAGGAGGTTTGTTCACCTCCTGCCTCAAACTTAAGTGCCACCAGCGTTGTGGGTCGGGGGACCCGCAACGCATTGCACGGTGCACACATGGGGGCAACCAAGTGTTCCTGGTTGCGCCTACCACGTGACGAGGCACAGCAGATGCTGAGCCGGCCGCCGGGGTGTTGTGGATGAATGCGAACGCACTTCCCATGGCACCCCGCTGAAGGCGGTTGAAGGTACACCGTGAAGGTTTTAGTGGGTATTCCTGCCTGTTCTTTTCAGGTAGGTGAGTCCCATGTATCCCAGTCGCTCTCCCCGGAGCGGCTGGTTGAACTCGTAAATGAGTTTCCTCCACGCAAAAAAAAAAAAAAAAAAAGAAAAAAAAAAAAAAAAAAAAAAAAAAAAGGTTTTGGGGAGGCGGCCAGTCTGGCCTCGGCAGGTGGATCCTTGGTCGCAGGGAGGATCCACCGCCTAGGGTTGAGGGTGGCGCTGCACAAAACCGAGGCCGTGTTCTTTCACGGACCTCGGCAGCGCACCCCGCCTGACGCCCACATATTCGTGGAGGGCGTCAGGGTGGAGGTTAAGGCCCAGATGAAGTATCTGGGCCTTATACTTGACAGCAGGTGGCGCTTCGGCCCGCATTTTAGCGGGCTGTCGTCGCGCCTGCTGAAAACCGCGGGTGCCCTGTCGTGGCTCCTCCCCAACCTGGGGGGGCCTAGCGCGCGATGCCGGCGTCTTTACGCCGGCATTCTGAGAAGCATGGCCCTCTACGGGGCCCCCATCTGGGCGGACTCCCTCTCCAGGAGGGAGAACGCTGCCGCCATCCGTCGGCCTTGGTCGGGGCAGCCGTGGCTGGGTTGCAGCAGAATCGCGTTAGCGGGCCCTGCGATCCAGCATTTACACGGCGGCGGTGGACACCCGGTGGGTTTAAGTCGGTAGGCCGCAGAGCGGGAGTCCGACATAACCCCCCAGGCTTCCCCAGGCCCGGGGGGTATGATTAAATCATTTCCCATCGAAAAAAAAAAAAAAAAAAAAAAAAAAAAAAAAAAAAAAAAAGGTTAGGTTAGGTTAGGTTAGGTTAGGTTAGGTTAGGTTAGGTTCCCCCCCGTCGTGCTGCCACCTTGTCGTGGTGGGGGGGCTTGTGTGTCCTAATGACCTTCAAGGCTATGCCGGATAGGGCTACCCATACCGGACAGGCTTGAAGCGAGGGACCAGACGAAGAGCAGCACAAGGAGGGGCCCTCCGTGTGATCGGATGGGCCTACTGGGGCGGGTCAGCGCGCTGCCTAATCGCAGCACGTCTGGCAGGCATATATGCCACCGTCGGAGAGAGGAGACTTTGCCACCTTCTCGCGTTCCGTAACTTGCGGCGCACTTCAACGACCCTGCTGGGTGGCTCCAGTGGGATATGTGGGGTGTCGCTTGCCGGAGGGCTTGCCTTAATTGGCCGGCCCGCGGGAAGGAAAACCCTATAAAACCCGAGAGAACCCTCGTTAAAACCTGCGGATACCTGGCGTCCTCCGCAGTATATAGCCCACCCTTTGGGAATTGGCGATACCGGGGTGCTTTTATATCGCCTACTACTCGTGGGAATCAAAATGATGTTTAATAAAAATTCTTGTTGTGATGAAGGTGGAGCGCAAAGCGCTAATGAGGTGGAAGGCGGAGCCTCCCAAGGGCTACTGCTTCAAAACATAAGTTTTTTGGAGTCTGACTCTGACATGAGCTGCGTGTCGGTAGACTCCCAAAACTCTGGGAGTCAATCAGTGAGGTCGCAGCGAAAACGCTGCAGGAGTTTGGAGGACTCAACTGCAAAGTATCCTCCGGCCCGACGTGGACGTGGACGTCCTCCGACAACCGGGCAGTATGTTGGCCTGGCAAAAGCAAAGGAGGAACTTAATAAGGCGAGAGAGGAAGAGCTCCGCCTCATAGCAGAGAAGGAGCTGGCAGAGGAGCTCAGCAGAAAGCAGGAGGCAACCCGAGCCTTCTTCAGAAAGGAGCCCTCGGCCAAGGAAAATGTTGAAGGTCGCGACGGGATCGCGTTGGAGTCGGTGGTCTTGGACTCCGTGGATATCATAAATAAGATAGCCACGAAGTCCAAGAACCTTAAGGGGACCTATGTGAAGGCGTTGAAAAGTGCCGCCGAAATGCTGAAGGCCTCCTTTGAGGAGTTGAAAAGCCGAACGGTGACAGAGGAGGTGGCCTTACTTGCGGAGGCCAACAAGCAGCTCACCAAAGAGCTGAGCCAGCTCCGTCGAGAGGTGGAGGAGCTGCGAGCTGCCCAAGCCAAGCCGGCCCCAGCCCCGGAACAGGCGCCTACCCTACCCCAGGGACCAGCCCTAGAAGAGGTGATGCGTTCAATCATGATGCAGGTGGGCAACATGATTAACGCACGCTTCGAGGGGCTCGAGGAGAGGCTGCTGCCCGAGAAGCGCCTAAGGCCGCCTCTTGCCGCGGACAAGCATAGGGAAGAAGACGCAACTGCCCTGCCAAGCACGTCGAGTGCGAGTGCGAGTGCGACTCCTTGCATCCCCCCTCCTAATGTTCCCGTGACGGAAGGAGGTAAGGGGAAAGGAAAAGGCAAGGGCAAAGGAAAGGCTGCACCTGCTGCTAACATAACAGCGGCACCAGAGCGAGCGCCCGTTGGGCCACAACTCTCTGAACCTCCATTACAGGAGAAGTGGAGCACAGTGGTCAAGCGAAGCTCCAAAAAGGGTGGCAAGACGGGAGCAGCAGGACCTGCGCCCTCTCAGCGCGAACAGGCCCCTCAGTCGCGTCGGGTCGTGACTACCAATAAGGCCAAAGTGGAGAAGGCTGTCAAGCTCCGCCCTCCTCGAACTGCAGCAGTCGTCATCACGCTGCAGCCTGGGGCCGAGGAGCAAGGCATCACATACGCCAAAGTCCTGAAGGAGGCCAAGAGCCGAATAAACTTGGATGAAATGGATATGCCTCCCCTGAGGATGCGGGCTGCTGCCACAGGAGCTCGTGTTCTCGAGGTCCCAGGAACCGAGAGAGCGGTGAAAGCTGACTCCCTTGCGGAGAAATTGAAGGAGGTCTTCGCATCAGCAGGGGATCTGGTAAAGGTCTCTCGGCCTGTCACAATGGCGGATCTGCGCGTCAGTGAGCTGGATGACTCCGTTGAGCCCCAAGAGCTGGCCGAGGCACTGGCCAAGGCTGGAAGGTGTGACTCAACGGAAGTCAAGACCGGTGAACTCCGCAAAGGCCAGGCAGGCATGTTCTCTGCCTTTGTCCGTTGTCCGGTGGAGGCGGCCAAGAAGGTGGCGGCCAAGGGCAAACTGCGAGTGGGTTTGGTGTCGGCTCTGGTCCGGTTACTCGAGGTAAGACCCCCCGTCGCTGCTATAAGTGTCTGGGGTCGGGCCACGTGAAGGCCCAATGCAAGTCTGAGGTTGACCGCAGTGACGAGTGCTATCGCTGCGGCCAAAAGGGTCACAAGGCCAACACTTGTTCCGCCCCACCCCATTGCACACTCTGTGCGGCGGCGGGGAAAACGGCGAACCACCTCTCTGGGAGCAAGGCATGCGCCAAGTCCCCAGCAAAGCCAGAGGCGAAGCGAGGATCGAAAGTGACTGAGGCTAAGGCCAAGTCACGGTCGGCCGCCCTCTCGCAGGAGCAGGTGGTAACTATGGAGGAAGGTTAGATATGGATTTGACCTTTCTCCAAGCAAATATAAATCACTCGATCCGGGCACAGGATCTTTTGCTCCAGTGCCTGGCCGAGCGATCCATTCAAGTGGCGGTGATTTCGGAACCGTATCGAGTTCCAACCAGATCAGACTGGTACGGGGACATGGATGGATTAGTGGCAATCACCACACAATCGCCGGTACCCTCTCCTTCCCTCAACGGGGTGGCGAGAGGCAAGGGTTTCGCAGCAGCCCAGATTGGAGGAATGGTTGTTGTGGGAGTGTATCACTCTCGCAACGATCCCCTTCATGAGCTGGAAACCCTCCTCGAGGAAGTTGGAGGCGTGGTGGGTCGTAGTCATCCACGACCTGTTGTCGTCCTTGGAGATCTCAACGCCAAGGCTGCAGCGTGGGGATCTTCAACGACCGATGCGCGGGGTCGCAGTGTAGTTGAATGGCTAACGGCGGTAGACCTGTGTGTTCTCAACCGGGGGACGGAACAGACGTGTGTGCGCCAGTGGGGAGGGTCGGTCATAGATGTCTCACTTGGCACCCCTGAGCTCGCGCGC
This sequence comes from Coleophora deauratella, assembly GCA_958295455.1. NCBI lineage: Eukaryota > Metazoa > Arthropoda > Insecta > Lepidoptera > Coleophoridae > Coleophora > Coleophora deauratella. The sequence goes on from OY282415.1 coordinate 9,708,757, forward strand.
CGTGTTCGGGAATGGCGGGTACTAGTGGATGAGGAGACGCTCTCCGACCACCGATACATTCAGTTTAGTGTTTCCCCCTCCACTACAGCTGTGGAGGAAAGGCGGGAACCTGAATCTGGCCCGCGATGGATATTGAAGCGCCTGAACCTCGACCTCCTTGAGGAGGCGGCCATTGTTCAGACGTGGAGCATATCAACAACGGAGGCGATGGGGATTGATGAAGAGGCAGACCAATTGTGTGAGGCAATGGCGCGCATCTGCGATGCTGCTATGCCTCGGCTGAAGAAGCCACCAGTCAAACGCCAAGTTTACTGGTGGACAGAGGAAATTGGCGACATCCGCCGTCGTTGCGTGGCCAGGAGACGACAGTACCAGAGGTACCGCAGACGTAGAAATAGGGAGGAGGAAGAGGAGATTGCCCTCTACGCTGCCTACAGAGAGGCGTCAAAGGCGTTGCGCGTGGCTATAAGTGAGTCCAAAGCGAGAGCCTGGAGGGAGTTGCTGGAGACACTGGAGCGAGATCCGTGGGGTAGGCCTTACCGCATGGCGCGGCAAAAGCTGCGCCCCTGGACTCCTCCTATCACTTGCACTCTGCAGCCGGAAACTCTGCAACGAGTGGTTGAAGGACTGTTTCCAGCTCCGGAAACTGACTTCGTCCCTCCCATCGTAGTGATGCAGAGAGAGCTGGACTCTGAAACGCCTCCTGATGTGTCATTGGGAGAGCTGGGAGCCGCCGTCCTCAGAATGAGGGCCAAAAACACGGCGCCGGGGCCTGACGGTATACCCGGGCGCGCTTGGGTTCTTGCTCAGGATGCGCTGGAGACACGTCTGGCGGATTTGTTCTCTCGATGTCTTCGGGAGGGCAGATTTCCAAAGCGATGGAAGAGTGGGAGGCTAGTTCTCCTTCGAAAGGAGGGACGCCCAGTGGATGAGCCGGGGGGTTATCGACCGATCGTGCTCCTCGATGAGGCTGGAAAGTTGCTGGAGCGAGTGGTCGCTGCCCGCCTGTCCATGCACCTGGAGACGGTTGGCCCGAATTTGGCGGATACGCAGTATGGTTTTCGGAGGGGTCGCTCGACGCTGGATGCAATATCCTACTTGCGCGACCTCTCTGAGAAAGCGTGCTCCAAGGGTGGCGTGCTGTTGGCGGTGTCTTTAGACATCGCCAACGCCTTCAACTCGCTGCCGTGGACCACGATACTGGAGGGACTAAGGCTCCACAACGTGCCGGAGTATCTCCAACGCCTCGTCGGGGATTACCTCTCTGACAGGGAGGTAGTCTTCCCGACGATGCAAGGAGTGGGACGGAGTCCAATGGCGCGCGGTGTTCCGCAGGGGTCGGCCTTAGGCCCTCTCCTGTGGAACATCGGGTATGACTGGGTCCTCCGTGGCGCTAATCTTCGTGGCGTTGACGTGGTGTGCTACGCTGATGACACGTTGGTAACCGCCCGGGGAGACAACTACAGGGAGGCTGCTGTCCTGGTCACGGCTGGAGTCGCAGCGGTCGTGGGCAGGATTAGAAGATTGGGCCTGCGGGTGGCGCTAAGCAAGTCAGAGGCCATTTGCTTCCATGGTCCTCGTGCGGCGCCACCAGCAGGATCAAACATTGTGGTTGGCGGAACTGCCATTGCCGTGAGACCAACCCTGAAATACCTCGGTTTGGTCCTGGACAGTAGGTGGACATTTGAGGCGCACCTGAATCGATTGGCTCCCAAACTCTTGGGAACGGCTGGCGCTCTCAGCAAACTCCTCCCTAATCTGGGAGGAGGAGGAGGAATCTGCCGTCGCCTGTATATGGCGGTGCTAAGGTCGATGGCCCTTTATGGCGCCCCAATATGGGCGAACTGTCTCAGCCCAAGGATGGTCCCCATTCTCCTCAGGTCCCAGAGGATTATGGCAGTGAGAGTGTGCAGGGGATATCGGACGCTTTCACTCGAGGTGGCTTGTGTCCTCGCAGGCTCCCTTCCGTGGGACCTTGAAGCTGGGATTCTTTCGAATGTATACCGGCGCAGGGTCCAGGCGCATGAACAAGATTTGCGTCCTGTACCGCAGGAGGTAGAGCAGTGGCGGAAGATCGCCAGAGAGGCGGCACTGGAGTCATGGAGAGAGAGGCTGCTAGCGGGACCCACACAGAGGGGGACTGGAGCTAGACGGCTTCTTGAAGCCGTGCGTCCCATCCTCGGTGAGTGGGTTCAGCGAAAGCACGGAGTCCTCACGTTCCGGATGACACAGATCCTTACGGGACATGGTTGTTTCGGGAGGTATCTGTGGCATGTAGCCAAGAGGGAGCCAACTCCGGTTTGTCACCGATGCGGTCATGAAGAGGAAACGGCTCAGCACGTGTTGGAGGAGTGCCCTGCAGAGGAGGAACAGCGTCGACTCTTGGTAGAGGCTGTGGGAGCGGATCTCTTGCTGCCGACCATTCTTAAAAGAATGCTTGACAGCAAGAGGTCATGGGAGGCGGTGGCCACCTTCTGCGAAACAGTCGTATCGAGAAGGGAGGCCGAAGAGCGGGAACGGGAGAGAGATCCCGCCTCACAACCGCTCCGGAGGGCACGGCGACGGAGGAGGGCCAGTCGGGCTCGAACCCCGTCTCCGCTGGAAGAGCCTAGACCGTTGGACGTGGGGACGTCTGATGGTCGATTGGATGAAGGCTCTTCAGAGGAGTCGATGCCCGATATGTCCCCGGGCATCGCTCAAGTAGAATGGGTGGATTAATGTCCGCTCCGAGACGGATCCGCTGTGGCGGATAGCGGCGTGCGTGGAGCAGCGGAGCATGCGGAAGCGGTCCCGAAGCTCCACTCCGGCCGATGAAGTGGACATCGTGAGGTTTTAGTCGGTAGGAGCATCGAGTCCGAGCTGAGCCCGACATAACCAGTTGCTTTCCCCAGAGCCCTGGTATGCGTAAATGCATTTCCTCACGTTAAAAAAAAAAAAAAAAAAAAAAAAAAAAAAAAAAAAAAAAAAAAAAAAAAGGTTAGGTTAGGTTAGGTTAGGTTAGGTTAGGTTGGGGGACCCCCCCACAGTGCTTACGTCCTCGTCGTGTCCCCTGGAAACGTCGCGCCTATCCACCGTAACGGAGTGGTAGGCCGGCGGCTAAAGTGCACTGTGACTGAAGGCGACTTGCTTGTCTTTGCGTTTCTTGCGATTCCCTGGTTCTCCCAGTTCCCTGGCCGTCGAGTTTCTCCGGTTTCAGGTTGAGCGGGACCCAGCTGATCGTGCGTTTGTTAACGATGTCGGATAACGGGCAGCAGTGTCCGTTAGCTCGGCCTCAGCCTATGAGGGACGCCTCTGGGCGTTTTATATCTAAGGGCTCTTCCCAGAGCCAACCAAAAGGCCCTTTTCAGGGCCACCCCGACAACGCTTCGGCGTTGGAAGCGAGCTGCGCACCACCTGCGGCTAGCTTGTTTAGGCGTGCGGACGACATGTCGGACAACTCTGACATAGAGTTCGCTGTGGGCGCGTCGAACACAGGTTCGAAAGCCCTACGAAAAAGCTGCCAAGAGCGGAAGAGGTCCTACTTGAGGCAAGAGTCCGGGACATCCTCGGACTCGGCCACAAATACGACCAAAAAGACAAAGGCCAAAAAACCGGTTGCCGACACGCATGACGTCGGTTTGAAGGACGCCAAACGCCAGCTCAGCCTGGAGAGGCGCACCAAGCTCCAAGAAGACTTGGAAGCTAGGGTCGCTGCCAGAGAGCGGCAGGCGCGTGCCAACAGGGCCGGGGCAGGCTATGGTGCATCCAGTGTTCTCTATGCGGACCACTCGCTAGAGGAGCTGGAGCGGATGGCCCTGGAGGACCAGCGGGAGATCGTGGAGGTCGCCTGCAAGTCCTCCAACTTGAAAGGGACCTTTCAGAAGGCCCTAAAGTGCCGGGCTGCGAGCATGCGCGGTATCGTGCGGGAGCTGGTGCAACGCACAGCGACCGACGAAACGCAGCAGCTGCAGGCGAAGGTGGATCGCCTGCAGGCGGAGGTGAGCCAGCTGCACGCAAAGCTGGCTGAAGCCACGGCTCGGCCAGCCCAGGCCTCCCAGGCACCGGTGGCGGAGGCCTCCCCCTCCAACCTTGAGGACATCATCCGCAAGGTTGTCATGGAGGAGAGGGCCTTCACCAGAGCCTGCTTCGCAGGTATTGAGGACCGGCTCTTGCCGGAGACGCGTCTTCGACCGCCGCTCGCGGCGGACAAGACGACGAGCAGGCCCGGGCCGTCGTCGGCGACCCCCACGCCAGTCCCGAGGGAACAGCCCCTAGCCCCAAAGCCCTCCAAGGGCAAAGGCAAGGGGAAGAAATCTAGAGCAGCTCCACCGGTCCCCTCTACGAGCGTAGAAATGGAGACTGAACCTGCTCCTGACCTCCAGATGGAGGATGCCCTTCTGCCCTCCACCACCCCGTCCAATCAGCCATGGACGGAGGTGGTCAGGAGAGGAAAGGGCAAGCCTAAAAAGGCGACACCGGCCGCCACCACCGTCTCCGCCCCTCCCGGCCAGTCCACAGCGACTGGCAAGGGAAAGAGGAGGAGAGGGGGGAAAAAGTCGGCCCCCGAGCCCTCCACTGCTGCCCCTGCAGCAAAAAGGGCATCCGCCGGTAGGAGGAAGCTAGTTCCTCCCAAGACCGCAGCCGTTGTGGTGACGCTCACCTCGGAGGCCGCGAAGCGAGGTGAGACGTACGAGTCCGTGTTGAGGCGGGCTCGTACCAACGCCGATCCCACTCAACTGGGGATCGGCGCCGTCACGTGCCGCCGTACCCAAACCGGAGCTCGAATTTTCGAGTTTCCGGGGGCCCGCGGCGGTGAAAACGCAGACCTCTTCGCAACAAAGTTGCAAGAGGTCATTGCGGATGCGGCTAAGGTTGTGAGGCCCATTAAGTCCGCGGCCTTGGAGGTGACCGATCTTGACGACTCGGTCACCAAAGAGGAGGTGGTGGCGGCAGTCGCAGCCGCAGGAGGCTGCGACGTCGCAGCGGTACAAAGCCGAGCCATTAGGCCCGGCCGCCGTGGCTTGGGTGCCATGCGTCTGGAGTGTCCAGTCGCAGCAGCAAAAGCCGTTCTCGCTAAGAGACGGCTTTGCGTGGGGCTCAGCTCGTGCGTGGTCCGGGCGCTTGAAGATCAGCCTCTGCGCTGCTTCAAGTGCTTCGGGATCGGCCACGCCCGGGCTCTCTGCCCGTCCGCAGTGGACAGGGCAGACACCTGCATTCGCTGCGGTAAGGAAGGGCATAAGGCGGCCTCCTGCAACGTGGCCAAGCCGCATTGCGCGGTGTGCGCCGCAAGTGGCAGACCTGCGGGTCACGTGATGGCGGGGTTGAAGTGCAACCCTCCACCAAAGAAGGGCAAAGCGCAGGCGGCAACTCGGCCCGCCGCCGCCGCCGCCGCCGCCGCCGCCGCCGAAGCTTCAGCTCCAGCGGCAGCTGATGAGGAGTGTGCGATGGTGACCGAATAATGCAGGTCCAACATCGCATACTCCAGACGAACACCAACCACTGTAAAACGGCCCAGGACCTGCTGGTTCAGGTCATGGCCGAGTGGTTGGTGGACGTGGCGGTGGTTGCCGAGCCGTACTCAGTCCCTGGCCGCTGGCTGGGTGATAGAGACGGCTCGGTGGCAATAGCGGCGCGGTCTTCCACGGACTCCCCTCCCCTCTCGCTCTTAGAGAGGGGACCGGGATACGTGGCCGCCGCGTGGGGAGACATAACCCTGGTGGGGGTCTATTTCTCCCCAAACCGCCCTCTTAGGGACTTTGAGAATTTTCTCGAAGTCCTCGCCGCAGTGATCGGCAGGGCGGCACCGCGTCAGGTCTCTCTCCTGGGAGACCTGAATGCCAAATCGGTGGTCTGGGGAAACCCGGCCACCGATGTTCGGGGACGTGCCGTCGAAGCCTGGGCGGCGTCGTCAGGTCTGTCCGTCCTAAACAGAGGGACAGTTCACACGTGTGTGCGGCGGCAGGGGGGGTCCATAGTGGACCTCACTTTCGCCACCCCCGCATTAGCCGCCCGCGTCGTGAACTGGCGGGTGGAGCAGGTGGAGACTTTATCGGACCACCGATACGTGCGGTTCGATATCTCCACCCAGAGCCCCCGGGGATTGACACCCTCGGGCCGATCCCCGTTCCCACGGTGGGCTCTCACCCGCCTAGACCGAGAGGCGGCCGGGGAGGCGGCGTTCATCCAGGACTGGCTTTCACCACCTGTTGATGGGCTGGACGTAGACGCTGCGGCGTCCCAAATGAGGGGGTCCCTGACCGAGGTATGCAACTCTAGCATGCCTCGGTCCTGCCGTCCACCTCCCCGACGTGCCGTCTTTTGGTGGTCGGAGGAGCTGGCTGAACTCCGGGCCACCTGTGTAGCGGACAGGAGGGCCTACACGCGGAGCCGGCGGCGGCGCCCACGTGATCAGGACAATGAGGACCGCCTCTACGAATTATACGTAGAGGCAAGGACGGTCCTCAGGTCGGCAATGGGCGCCGCCCAGGATTCGGCGAGGGCCGAGATGTTGGAGGGTCTCGACAACGACCCGTATGGGAGACCATATAAGGCGGCGCGCAACAAGCTGCGCCCCTTTGGTCCCCCAGTTGCCGAGACCCTCGAGCCGGCATTGCTGGATGGGGTGGTCCAGTCCCTGTTTCCCCGCAGGGACAACTTCACCCCACCAACAATGGATCCCCCGCGAGGGGCGGCCCCGCTGGAGGAGGAAGTCCCTCCAGTCACGGAGGCAGAGGTGGAGGCGATGGTCCTTCGTCTCCGCCCCAAAAAGACCGCCCCCGGTCCAGACGGAGTTCCCGCAAGGGTGGTGGCCATCGCCGCCACCAAAATGGAGGAAAGGTTTCGGGACCTCTTCAGTGCGTGTTTCGCATCGAGGAGGTTCCCGAAACCATGGAAGGAGGGACAGTTGTGCCTCCTTCGGAAGGAGGGGCGCCCGGCGGACTCCCCCTCGGCATACCGACCCATCGTTTTGCTCGATGAGGTCGGTAAGATGTTCGAGGGGATCATCGCCGCCCGCCTCAACAACCACCTGCGGGGGGTCGGGCCGGACCTGTCCGACGCTCAGTTCGGTTTTCGGGCTGAGCGTTCGACAGTGGATGCCCTGGCCCGGCTCAAGGACCAAGTGAAAGAGGCTATGGAAGCGGGGGACGGATTGTTGGCCGTGTCATTTGACATAGCCAACGCCTTCAACTCCGTCCCCCACTCAACCATCCTAGAGGCACTCCGGTTCCATGGAGTGCCTCATTACTTGAGGGACCTCCTGGCTAGTTACTTGGAGGACCGGGCGGTCCTCCTCGTGGACAAGACTGGCCGACTCCGTCGGTTCGACGTCGAGTCTGGTGTTCCACAGGGTTCGGTCCTAGGACCACTCCTGTGGAACATCGGATTCGATTGGCTCCTGCGGGGAACCCTCCTCCGTGGCACGAGTGTCATCTGCTACGCGGATGACACTCTCCTCACTGCCCGGGGGAGCTCGTTTGGGGAGGCGGCCAGTCTGGCCTCGGCAGGTGGATCCTTGGTGGCGGGAAGGATCCACCGCCTAGGGTTGAGGGTGGCGCTGCACAAGACCGAGGCCGTGTTCTTTCACGGACCTCGGCAGCGCACCCCGCCTGACGCCCATATATTCGTAGAGGGCGTCAGGGTGGAGGTTAAGGCCCAGATGAAGTATCTGGGCCTTATACTTGACAGCAGGTGGCGCTTCGGCCCGCATTTTAGCGGGCTGTCGTCGCGCCTGCTGAAGACTGCGGGTGCCCTCTCGTGGCTCCTCCCCAACCTGGGGGGGCCTAGCGCGCGATGTCGGCGTCTGTACGCCGGCATCCTGAGGAGTATGGCCCTCTATGGGGCCCCCATCTGGGCGGACTCCCTCTCCAGGAGGGAGAACGCTGCCGCCATCCGTCGGCCCCAAAGGGCCATTGCACAGCGGGTGGCGAGGGCCTACCGCTCGGTGGGCTTCGCGGCGGCGTGCGCTCTGGCCGGCACCCCTCCTTGGGAGCTCGAGGCGTGGGTGCTCGCCAGAGTGTACGAGTGGACGGCGGGTCGGAGAGCGCTCGGGGAGCGCCCGGCCCTGGAAGAGCGGGAGGCCGTTCGGCGGGAGGCGAGGGACGCCATCGTCCAACACTGGGCGGAGGACCTCGCCACCGCCACCTTCGGCCGCCGAACGCTGGACGCGCTCGGGCCAGTCCTGGAAGACTGGCTCGAGCGGTCCCAAGGATTCCTCTCTTTCCGTCTGGTGCAGGTATTGTCCGGGCACGGCTGCTTCGGATCGTACCTGCGCCGAATCGGAAGAGAGGAAAATCCATCTTGCCATGACTGCGGCGCGGCTATGGACACGGCGCAGCACACTCTAGAAGTGTGCCCGTCGTGGTCCGAGCAGCGCCGTAGCTTGGTTGCGGTGGTGGGGCCGGACCTCTCGCTTCCCAGCGTGGTCAATGCCATGTTGGGGGGTGAGAGGGCATGGGCGGCGGTCGCCTCCTTCTGTGAAGAGGTCATCTCACAGAAGGAGGCAGCGGAGCGCGAACGGGAGGATGATCCTCTCGCTCCAGCGCAACGCAGGCGGAGAAGGGGAAGGAGAAGGCGGTTGCACGACCGCCTTCACCCTCCCGGTGGTGGGTAGCGGGCGACAAGCGCGGGGGCGCTTCCGCCCGCATTGCACTTCTCACCACCCTAGCCGAGCGGGGACGACCGAGCACTCACGGTCGTTCCCGGACCCCTCCCTCAGTGGAGGGGAGTGAAGGGCCCACCGTTAAGGTGGGCTTCGCCGGCGGGGGACTGGACGTAAAGGCTCTGCCGGTTTCCCAGTCCCCTGCCACTAAGGCGATGCGGGAGCGCCGCTGGGATGTTTAGTGGGTATACCGGAAACTCTTTTTCCGGGGAGTCCCACATAACCCACTCTGTCCCCCGACAGGGTGGGTATGCGTAATGCATTTTACCCAGCGTCAAAAAAAAAAAAAAAAAAAAAAAAAAAAAAAAAAAAAAAAAAAAAAAAAAAAAAAAACAAAAAAAAAAAAAAAAAAAAAAAAAAAAAAGGTTAGGTTAGGTTCCCTCCTCCGTGGCACGAGTGTCATCTGCTACGCGGATGACACTCTCCTCACTGCCCGGGGGAGCTCGTTTGGGGAGGCGGCCAGTCTGGCCTCGGCAGGTGGATCCTTGGTGGCGGGAAGGATCCACCGCCTAGGGTTGAGGGTGGCGCTGCACAAGACCGAGGCCGTGTTCTTTCACGGACCTCGGCAGCGCACCCCGCCTGACGCCCATATATTCGTAGAGGGCGTCAGGGTGGAGGTTAAGGCCCAGATGAAGTATCTGGGCCTTATACTTGACAGCAGGTGGCGCTTCGGCCCGCATTTTAGCGGGCTGTCGTCGCGCCTGCTGAAGACTGCGGGTGCCCTCTCGTGGCTCCTCCCCAACCTGGGGGGGCCTAGCGCGCGATGTCGGCGTCTGTACGCCGGCATCCTGAGGAGTATGGCCCTCTATGGGGCCCCCATCTGGGCAGACTCCCTCTCCAGGAGGGAGAACGCTGCCGCCATCCGTCGGCCCCAAAGGGCCATTGCACAGCGGGTGGCGAGGGCCTACCGCTCGGTGGGCTTCGCGGCGGCGTGCGCTCTGGCCGGCACCCCTCCTTGGGAGCTCGAGGCGTGGGTGCTCGCCAGAGTGTACGAGTGGACGGCGGGTCGGAGAGCGCTCGGGGAGCGCCCGGCCCTGGAAGAGCGGGAGGCCGTTCGGCGGGAGGCGAGGGACGCCATCGTCCAACACTGGGCGGAGGACCTCGCCACCGCCACCTTCGGCCGCCGAACGCTGGACGCGCTCGGGCCAGTCCTGGAAGACTGGCTCGAGCGGTCCCAAGGATTCCTCTCTTTCCGTCTGGTGCAGGTATTGTCCGGGCACGGCTGCTTCGGATCGTACCTGCACCGAATCGGAAGAGAGGAAAATCCATCTTGCCATGACTGCGGCGCGGCTATGGACACGGCGCAGCACACTCTAGAAGTGTGCCCGTCGTGGTCCGAGCAGCGCCGTAGCTTGGTTGCGGTGGTGGGGCCGGACCTCTCGCTTCCCAGCGTGGTCAATGCCATGTTGGGGGGTGAGAGGGCATGGGCGGCGGTCGCCTCCTTCTGTGAAGAGGTCATCTCACAGAAGGAGGCAGCGGAGCGCGAACGGGAGGATGATCCTCTCGCTCCAGCGCAACGCAGGCGGAGAAGGGGAAGGAGAAGGCGGTTGCACGACCGCCTTCACCCTCCCGGTGGTAGGTAGCGGGCGACAAGCGCGGGGGCGCTTCCGCCCGCATTGCACTTCTCACCACCCTAGCCGAGCGGGGACGACCGAGCACTCACGGTCGTTCCCGGACCCCTCCCTCAGTGGAGGGGAGTGAAGGGCCCGCCGTTAAGGTGGGCTTCGCCGGCGGGGGACTGGACGTAAAGGCTCTGCCGGTTTCCCAGTCCCCTGCCACTAAGGCGATGCGGGAGCGCCGCTGGGATGTTTAGTGGGTATACCGGAAACTCTTTTTCCGGGGAGTCCCACATAACCCACTCTGTCCCCCGACAGGGTGGGTATGCGTAATGCATTTTACCCAGCGTCAAAAAAAAAAAAAAAAAAAGGTTAGGTTAGGTTAGGTTAGGTTAGGTTAGGTTAGGTTAGGTTCCCCCCCGTCGTGCTGCCACCTTGTCGTTGGTGGGGGGGCTTGAGTGTCCTAATGACCTTCAAGGCTATGCCGGATAGGGTCACCCATACCGGACAGGCTTGAAGCGAGGGACCAGACGAAGCGCAGCACAGGAGGGGGCGCTTGACTATCCTTAGGGATGTGTCTCGCGCCCACCGCGGAGGAGCTCCCTTGGACCCTTTCTGAAGGGTCCAATCAAGGGATGCTCGGGGGCGTCGATCTTATCGATGCCCCAGGCGGGTGCCGCCAGAGATTTTCATCTCTGCGCGGCGTCGGTTGGCGGCGGAGCCTACCATCTTATCCGCCGCAGGGGGTCGGGTCTCCTGGCCCCCATCGCATCGCTTCCAGACAGTAGACCGGGGGGTCTGCTGTCCACTTTGAGGAAGCAGTTGGAGGGTGCGCTCTGCGTCCGGTGCACCCTACAAACGCGGGTGGGCAGATTATCTGCCCAACACGCAGCCGGGCCGCCTTCGGGTGGCAGTCGCCGGTGGGGGACTGGAGGTAAAGGCTCTGCCGGTTTCCCAGACCCCTGCCATACGGCGAAGCGGGAACGCCGTTGGGTTTTAGCCGGTAGGAGTCCGGCATAACCCGGTTGCTGCCCCCGCAGTGACTGGGTATCCATGACGGATTTCCCAACGTTAAAAAAAAAAAAAAAAAAAAAAAAAAAAAAAAAAAAAAAAAAAAAAAAAAAAAAAAAAAAAAAAAAAAAAAAAAAAAAAAAAAAAAAAAAAAAAAAAAAAGGTTAGGTTAGGTTCCCCCCCCCGTCCCCCCCCCTGACGTGCTGCCACCTTGTCGTGGTGGGGGGGCTTGCGTGTCCCAATGACCTTCAAGGCTATGCCGGATAGGGTTACCCATACCGGACAGGCTTGGAGCGAGGGACCAGACGAAGCGCAGCACAAGGAGGGGCCCTCCGTGTAATCCTCTGATTGGGACAGCGGAGGACACATGTGATGGGCCACGGGGTGGAGCTCCCTTTTGGGATGCTGGAAGGTGGGAACGTGGTGGAGTGGGATTTGCTTGTGGTTATCCCCGGCACCGGCTTCCTAGCCGCCACGTTCGGGCGGGGACCGCGCGAGAAGGGAGATCTGGTGTTCTCTCCCGCCACTCTCCCGGTCCGCGGTCCCTGTCGAAGGAGCCGCGCGAGACTCCATCATCTCTGCGCGGCAGGAGTAGGTTAGCGGCGGAGCCTGTCATCCTTTCCGCCGCAGGGCAGAGGTCTGGTCCGTACCCCAGCCCTTCAGGCCTCCAGGTGGCAGACGTGGGGACGTCTGTCGCCTGACGCTTAGAGGCCCGCGTAGGCAAGACGCTCACTGATGCCCTGAGCGTCTTTGCGGAGGACGGGACACGACAAGGTGGTGGGCCCCGTGTCCCATGAGGTGTGCCCTGGCTCTGGTCGGGGCAGCTGAGGTGGATCCGCAGTGGCGGATAGCGGCGTGCGTGGAGCAGCGGAGAATGCGAAAGCGGTCCCGAGGCTCCACTCCGGCCGATGAGGTGGACATCCGTGAGGTTTTAGTCGGTAGGAGCATCGAGTCCGAGCTGAGTCCGACATAACCAGGTGCTTTCCCCAGAGCCCTGGTATGCGTAAAGGCATTTCCTCACGTTAAAAAAAAAAAAAAAAAAAAAAAAAAAAAAAAAAAAAAAGGTTCCCCCCCGTCGTGCTGCCACCTTGTCGTTGGTGGGGGGGCTTGCGTGTCCTAATGACCTTCAAGGCTATGCCGGATAGGGTTACCCATACCGGACAGGCTTGGAGCGAGGGACCAGACGAAGCGCAGCACAAGGAGGAGGGGCCCTCCGTGTAATCCTCTGATTGGGACAGCGGAGGACACATGTGATGGGCCACGGGGTGGAGCTCCCTTTTGGGATGCTAGAAGGTGGGAACGTGGTGGAGTGGGACTGCTTGTGGTTATCCCCGTCACCGGCTTCCTAGCCGCCACGTTCGGCCGGGGACCGCGCGAGAAGGGAGATCTGGTGTTCTCTCCCGCCACTCTCCCGGTCCGCGGTCCCTGTCTGAGGAGCCGCGCGAGACTCCATCATCTCTGCGCGGCTGGAGTAGGTGAGCGGCGGAGCCTGTCATCCTTTCCGCCGCAGGGCTGAGGTCCGGTCCGTACCCCAGCCCTTCAGGCCTCCGGGTGGCAGACGTGGGGACGTCTGTCGCCTGACGCTTAGAGGCCCGCGTAGGCAAGACGCTCACTGATGCCCTGAGCGTCTTTGCGGAGGACGGGACACGACAAGGTGGTGGGCCCCGTGTCCCATGAGGTGTGCCCTGGCTCTGGTCGGGGCAGCTGAGGTGGATCCGCAGTGGCGGATAGCGGCGTGCGTGGAGCAGCGGAGAATGCGAAAGCGGTCCCGAGGCTCCACTCCGGCCGATGAGGTGGACATCCGTGAGGTTTTAGTCGGTAGGAGCATCGAGTCCGAGCTGAGTCCGACATAACCAGGTGCTTTCCCCAGAGCCCTGGTATGCGTAAAGGCATTTCCTCACGTTAAAAAAAAAAAAAAAAAAAAAGGTTAGGTTAGGTTAGGTTAGGTTAGGTTAGGTTAGGTTAGGTTAGGTTCTCAGCCTGGAGAGGCGCACCAAGCTCCAAGAAGACTTGGAAGCTAGGGTCGCTGCCAGAGAGCGGCAGGCGCGTGCCAACAGGGCCGGGGCAGGCTATGGTGCATCCAGTGTTCTCTATGCGGACCACTCGCTAGAGGAGCTGGAGCGGATGGCCCTGGAGGACCAGCGGGAGATCGTGGAGGTCGCCTGCAAGTCCTCCAACTTGAAAGGGACCTTTCAGAAGGCCCTAAAGTGCCGGGCTGCGAGCATGCGCGGTATCGTGCGGGAGCTGGTGCAACGCACAGCGACCGACGAAACGCAGCAGCTGCAGGCGAAGGTGGATCGCCTGCAGGCGGAGGTGAGCCAGCTGCACGCAAAGCTGGCTGAAGCCACGGCTCGGCCAGCCCAGGCCTCCCAGGCACCGGTGGCGGAGGCCTCCCCCTCCAACCTTGAGGACATCATCCGCAAGGTTGTCATGGAGGAGAGGGCCTTCACCAGAGCCTGCTTCGCAGGTATTGAGGACCGGCTCTTGCCGGAGACGCGTCTTCGACCGCCGCTCGCGGCGGACAAGACGACGAGCAGGCCCGGGCCGTCGTCGGCGACCCCCACGCCAGTCCCGAGGGAACAGCCCCTAGCCCCAAAGCCCTCCAAGGGCAAAGGCAAGGGGAAGAAATCTGGAGCAGCTCCACCGGTCCCCTCTACGAGCGTAGAAATGGAGACTGAACCTGCTCCTGACCTCCAGATGGAGGATGCCCTTCTGCCCTCCACCACCCCGTCCAATCAGCCATGGACGGAGGTGGTCAGGAGAGGAAAGGGCAAGCCTAAAAAGGCGACACCGGCCGCCACCACCGTCTCCGCCCCTCCCGGCCAGTCCACAGCGACTGGCAAGGGAAAGAGGAGGAGAGGGGGGAAAAAGTCGGCCCCCGAGCCCTCCACTGCTGCCCCTGCAGCAAAAAGGGCATCCGCCGGTAGGAGGAAGCTAGTTCCTCCCAAGACCGCAGCCGTTGTGGTGACGCTCACCTCGGAGGCCGCGGAGCGAGGTGAGACGTACGAGTCCGTGTTGAGGCGGGCTCGTACCAACGCCGATCCCACTCAACTGGGGATCGGCTCCGTCACGTGCCGCCGTACCCAAACCGGAGCTCGAATTTTCGAGTTTCCGGGGGCCCGCGGCGGTGAAAACGCAGACCTCTTCGCAACAAAGTTGCAAGAGGTCATTGCGGATGCGGCTAAGGTTGTGAGGCCCATTAAGTCCGCGGCCTTGGAGGTGACCGATCTTGACGACTCGGTCACCAAAGAGGAGGTGGTGGCGGCAGTCGCAGCCGCAGGAGGCTGCGACGTCGCAGCGGTACAAAGCCGAGCCATTAGGCCCGGCCGCCGTGGCTTGGGTGCCATGCGTCTGGAGTGTCCAGTCGCAGCAGCAAAAGCCGTTCTCGCTAAGAGACGGCTTTGCGTGGGGCTCAGCTCGTGCGTGGTCCGGGCGCTTGAAGATCAGCCTCTGCGCTGCTTCAAGTGCTTCGGGATCGGCCACGCCCGGGCTCTCTGCCCGTCCGCAGTGGACAGGGCAGACACCTGCATTCGCTGCGGTAAGGAAGGGCATAAGGCGGCCTCCTGCAACGTGGCCAAGCCGCATTGCGCGGTGTGCGCCGCAAGTGGCAGACCTGCGGGTCACGTGATGGCGGGGTTGAAGTGCAACCCTCCACCAAAGAAGGGCAAAGCGCAGGCGGCAACTCGGCCCGCCGCCGCCGCCGCCGCCGCCGCCGAAGCTTCAGCTCCAGCGGCAGCTGATGAGGAGTGTGCGATGGTGACCGAATAATGCAGGTCCAACATCGCATACTCCAGACGAACACCAACCACTGTAAAACGGCCCAGGACCTGCTGGTTCAGGTCATGGCCGAGTGGTTGGTGGACGTGGCGGTGGTTGCCGAGCCGTACTCAGTCCCTGGCCGCTGGCTGGGTGATAGAGACGGCTCGGTGGCAATAGCGGCGCGGTCTTCCACGGACTCCCCTCCCCTCTCGCTCTTAGAGAGGGGACCGGGATACGTGGCCGCCGCGTGGGGAGACATAACCCTGGTGGGGGTCTATTTCTCCCCAAACCGCCCTCTTAGGGACTTTGAGAATTTTCTCGAAGTCCTCGCCGCAGTGATCGGCAGGGCGGCACCGCGTCAGGTCTCTCTCCTGGGAGACCTGAATGCCAAATCGGTAGTCTGGGGAAACCCGGCCACCGATGTTCGGGGACGTGCCGTCGAAGCCTGGGCGGCGTCGTCAGGTCTGTCCGTCCTAAACAGAGGGACAGTTCACACGTGTGTGCGGCGGCAGGGGGGGTCCATAGTGGACCTCACTTTCGCCACCCCCGCATTAGCCGCCCGCGTCGTGAACTGGCGGGTGGAGCAGGTGGAGACTTTATCGGACCACCGATACGTGCGGTTCGATATCTCCACCCAGAGCCCCCGGGGATTGACACCCTCGGGCCGATCCCCGTTCCCACGGTGGGCTCTCACCCGCCTAGACCGAGAGGCGGCCGGGGAGGCGGCGTTCATCCAGGACTGGCTTTCACCACCTGTTGATGGGCTGGACGTAGACGCTGCGGCGTCCCAAATGAGGGGGTCCCTGACCGAGGTATGCAACTCTAGCATGCCTCGGTCCTGCCGTCCACCTCCCCGACGTGCCGTCTTTTGGTGGTCGGAGGAGCTGGCTGAACTCCGGGCCGCCTGTGTAGCGGACAGGAGGGCCTACACGCGGAGCCGGCGGCGGCGCCCACGTGATCAGGACAATGAGGACCGCCTCTACGAATTATACGTAGAGGCAAGGACGGTCCTCAGGTCGGCAATGGGCGCCGCCCAGGATTCGGCGAGGGCCGAGATGTTGGAGGGTCTCGACAACGACCCGTATGGGAGACCATATAAGGCGGCGCGCAACAAGCTGCGCCCCTTTGGTCCCCCAGTTGCCGAGACCCTCGAGCCGGCATTGCTGGATGGGGTGGTCCAGTCCCTGTTTCCCCGCAGGGACAACTTCACCCCACCAACAATGGATCCCCCGCGAGTGGCGGCCCCGCTGGAGGAGGAAGTCCCTCCAGTCACGGAGGCAGAGGTGGAGGCGATGGTCCTTCGTCTCCGCCCCAAAAAGACCGCCCCCGGTCCAGACGGAGTTCCCGCAAGGGTGGTGGCCATCGCCGCCACCAAAATGGAGGAAAGGTTTCGGGACCTCTTCAGTGCGTGTTTCGCATCGAGGAGGTTCCCGAAACCATGGAAGGAGGGACAGTTGTGCCTCCTTCGGAAGGAGGGGCGCCCGGCGGACTCCCCCTCGGCATACCGACCCATCGTTTTGCTCGATGAGGTCGGTAAGATGTTCGAGGGGATCATCGCCGCCCGCCTCAACAACCACCTGCGGGGGGTCGGGCCGGACCTGTCCGACGCTCAGTTCGGTTTTCGGGCTGAGCGTTCGACAGTGGATGCCCTGGCCCGGCTCAAGGGCCAAGTGAAGGAGGCTATGGAAGCGGGGGACGGATTGTTGGCCGTGTCATTTGACATAGCCAACGCCTTCAACTCCGTCCCCCACTCAACCATCCTAGAGGCACTCCGGTTCCATGGAGTGCCTCATTACTTGAGGGACCTCCTGGCTAGTTACTTGGAGGACCGGGCGGTCCTCCTCGTGGACAAGACTGGCCGACTCCGTCGGTTCGACGTCGAGTCTGGTGTTCCACAGGGTTCGGTCCTAGGACCACTCCTGTGGAACATCGGATTCGATTGGCTCCTGCGGGGAACCCTCCTCCGTGGCACGAGTGTCATCTGCTACGCGGATGACACTCTCCTCACTGCCCGGGGGAGCTCGTTTGGGGAGGCGGCCAGTCTGGCCTCGGCAGGTGGATCCTTGGTGGCGGGAAGGATCCACCGCCTAGGGTTGAGGGTGGCGCTGCACAAGACCGAGGCCGTGTTCTTTCACGGACCTCGGCAGCGCACCCCGCCTGACGCCCATATATTCGTAGAGGGCGTCAGGGTGGAGGTTAAGGCCCAGATGAAGTATCTGGGCCTTATACTTGACAGCAGGTGGCGCTTCGGCCCGCATTTTAGCGGGCTGTCGTCGCGCCTGCTGAAGACTGCGGGTGCCCTCTCGTGGCTCCTCCCCAACCTGGGGGGGCCTAGCGCGCGATGTCGGCGTCTGTACGCCGGCATCCTGAGGAGTATGGCCCTCTATGGGGCCCCCATCTGGGCAGACTCCCTCTCCAGGAGGGAGAACGCTGCCGCCATCCGTCGGCCCCAAAGGGCCATTGCACAGCGGGTGGCGAGGGCCTACCGCTCGGTGGGCTTCGCGGCGGCGTGCGCTCTGGCCGGCACCCCTCCTTGGGAGCTCGAGGCGTGGGTGCTCGCCAGAGTGTACGAGTGGACGGCGGGTCGGAGAGCGCTCGGGGAGCGCCCGGCCCTGGAAGAGCGGGAGGCCGTTCGGCGGGAGGCGAGGGACGCCATCGTCCAACACTGGGCGGAGGACCTCGCCACCGCCACCTTCGGCCGCCGAACGCTGGACGCGCTCGGGCCAGTCCTGGAAGACTGGCTCGAGCGGTCCCAAGGATTCCTCTCTTTCCGTCTGGTGCAGGTATTGTCCGGGCACGGCTGCTTCGGATCGTACCTGCACCGAATCGGAAGAGAGGAAAATCCATCTTGCCATGACTGCGGCGCGGCTATGGACACGGCGCAGCACACTCTAGAAGTGTGCCCGTCGTGGTCCGAGCAGCGCCGTAGCTTGGTTGCGGTGGTGGGGCCGGACCTCTCGCTTCCCAGCGTGGTCAATGCCATGTTGGGGGGTGAGAGGGCATGGGCGGCGGTCGCCTCCTTCTGTGAAGAGGTCATCTCACAGAAGGAGGCAGCGGAGCGCGAACGGGAGGATGATCCTCTCGCTCCAGCGCAACGCAGGCGGAGAAGGGGAAGGAGAAGGCGGTTGCACGACCGCCTTCACCCTCCCGGTGGTGGGTAGCGGGCGACAAGCGCGGGGGCGCTTCCGCCCGCATTGCACTTCTCACCACCCTAGCCGAGCGGGGACGACCGAGCACTCACGGTCGTTCCCGGACCCCTCCCTCAGTGGAGGGGAGTGAAGGGCCCGCCGTTAAGGTGGGCTTCGCCGGCGGGGGACTGGACGTAAAGGCTCTGCCGGTTTCCCAGTCCCCTGCCACTAAGGCGATGCGGGAGCGCCGCTGGGATGTTTAGTGGGTATACCGGAAACTCTTTTTCCGGGGAGTCCCACATAACCCACTCTGTCCCCCGACAGGGTGGGTATGCGTAATGCATTTTACCCAGCGTCAAAAAAAAAAAAAAAAAAAAAAAAAAAAGGTTAGGTTAGGTTAGGTTGGGGGACCCCCCCACAGTGCTTACGTCCTCGTCGTGTCCCCTGGAAACGTCGCGCCTGTCCACCGTAACGGAGTGGCAGGCCGGCGGCTAAAGTGCACTGTGACCGAAGGCGACTTGTGTGTCTTTGTTTGTATCTGCGATCCCCTGATTCTCCCAGCTCCCTGGCCGTCGAGCTTACTCCGGTTTCAGGTTGAGCGGGACCCAGGTTATCGAACGTATATCTTGTACGATGTCTGACAACGGGCAACACCCGTTAGAGCAGCCTCAGGGCAATCCCGAGGCGGAGATTTTCAACTCCGGCGGTGACGCTGGGGTTTTACCGCAGGACCTCACCCCACAGCTTGGGGGAAAAGTTGCGACTGTTCGCCTGAATCGCCTTACTCCTACGGAGTTATTTGCGCACCCCAGTGGCAGCGCGGAAATGTCTTTGTCTGGCGAAAATGAGGTGCGGCTGGATGGCGAAAGCCGGTTCTTTCGTACTGAGGATGCCGACGCGACGGATTCCGATGCGTCAACGATGACGGAGGCGTCTTTCGCATCGGCCTCGAGCACTCGCTCGAAATACATGCGAAAGCGCAAAGAAAGGGAAGAAGACCTCTGCCCAGAGACGCCCAGTGCCAAACAGGCCAAGGCCGTCTCCAAACGGGGCCGTAAATTGGCCAGCGGCCATAACTTTGGGTTGGCGGAATCTCAGAGGGAACTTAGTAGGCTCAAGAGGGAGGGGCTCCAGCTTGAGCTCGAGGAGCGCATTGAGGCTAAAGAGCGTGAAACCCGTGCGGCTCGAGCCAAGTGCGGCTATGGCTCTTCCGTCTTCCTCTACGAGGGTAAAACTGTCGCCGAATTAGAAGCGATGGCCAAGGAGGACGCAGAAGAGATCATTCAGATAGCCTGCAAGTCCTCCAATCTGAAAGGGACTTTCCAAAAGTCCCTCAAATGTCGGGCCCTCTCAATGAGGGAAGTCGCGACCGAGCTCACCAAGCGCTCGGTCTCCGAGGAGACCCAACGGCTGCAGGCGACCAATAATCGCCTGCAATCGGAGATCAATCGTCTTCGGCAAGACTTGGAAGAGGTCAGAGCTAAGCTCAACGCTCCTCCTGACCCCGCTGAGCCACAGGCCATGGAGGTCGTCTCGGCACCCTCGCAGGTTCTTCAGCCTTCACTTCCACTGGACTTTGCGGCAGTCCTCCGCAAAACCCTTGATGAGGAGAGGGCCTTCACGAGGGCCTGCCTTGCTGGCATAGAGGACCGGCTCCTGCCGGAGAAGTCGGTCCGTCCACCGCTAGCGGCGGATAAAAAGAAAGCGGCCGAGACCCCTGTGGTTGTGGAGTTTGTGGCACCAGAAGTGCCCAAACCCTGGAAAGGCAAGGGCAAGGGCAAAAAGTCGGCTCCGGCTACAGTGGCTAAGTCTGCTCCCAAGCCAAACGCCGAGGAATTGGTGAAGGCCTCAGAGGCTGATGCTGATGAAGTGGTGAAGGCCTCGAAGGCTGATGTCACCACTCCCATACCCACCAAGGGCAAGAGAGGAAAAGGCTCCAGGGTGTCACCACCCGGGCCCACTCCTGTTCCGAAGGAAAAGTCCGGACCGTCACGACTCAAGCCAGGCTCGTCCAAGGCCAGGGATCCCGTTGCTAAAGCGGGACCTCCCCAGATGGAGCATGATCTAATGCTCCCCTCCACCACCGCCGCCAACGATGGATGGACAACGGTGGCAAGGAAGGGAAGAAAGAAGAGGGGAAAGAAGGCAGCCACGGCTCCTTCTACGCCGAAGCCATCGACAACATCCAAATCGGCGGCCAAGAAGGCGGGTCCTGCGTCGGCGGCAGCTCAGGCCCCGAAAAAGGTGCTCAAGCTGTCTCCCCCCGACTCTGCGGCGGTCGTAATCACGATCAAGCCGGAGGCCGTGGAACGGGGGGTGACCTACGAGTCGGTGCTAAGAAAGGCCCGTGAAACGGTACAGCCCGCCGCTCTGGGCATAACCGCTGTCACGTGCCGCCAAACCCAGACGGGTGCTCGTATCTTTGAGTTCCCGGGAGCGCAGCGTGACAGACACGCGGATTTGTTTGCAGACAAATTGAGGGCGGTGGTTGCTGACGTAGCCGTGGTAGCAAGGCCGGTAAAGACCGCAACCCTGGTCGTTTCGGAACTGGATGACTCCGTCTCCAGCGCCGACGTTGTCGCGGCTGTTGCGGCGGCCGGAGGCTGCGCGCCGGATTCTATAAAGGCCGGAAAAGTGGGTCATGGCCGCAAGGGCTTAGGCATTGTGCGCCTGCAGTGCCCGGTTGTGGCCGCGAAAGCCGTCCTCAAAAAGCGGCGGTTGATGGTGGGGCTCAGTACGGCTGTGGTACGGGCACTGGAGGAGCAGCCGCTTCGCTGCTTCAAGTGCCTGTGCATCGGCCACACCCGTGCGCGCTGCCCTGTGGCGGAGGACAGAACGGCTTTGTGCTTCCGCTGCGGGCAGGAGGGCCACAAGTCAGCCTCCTGCACTCGAAAGCCACACTGTGCCGTCTGTGCAGCCAGTGGTAAGCCTGCAGGGCACGTTATGGCGGGGTTGAAATGCAACCCCCCAGCTAAGAAGGGCAAAGCACAGGCGTTGACCTCGCCTGCCACTGCCACTACCGCGGCCAGCCCGGTGGATGAAGGAACCGATCGAATGGAACAGTGATGCCCTCAAAGATCGTACTGCAGGGCAACCTAAATCACTGTCGGGCGGCACAGGATCTGGTCGTGCAGACCCTGGCAGAGTGGGACGGCGGCGTTGCGGTAGTCGCCGAGCCTTATTTTGTCCCCAACAACTGGATTGGAGATAGAGACGGCGTAGTTGCAGTCATCCCGCGTCTCACCACGGATTCCCCTCCCCTCTCAATTATTGAGAGAGGCCAAGGATACGTGACCGCCGCGTGGGGGGAGATCGCCCTAATTGGCGTTTACTTCTCCCCCAACCGCTCCCTGGCCGAATTTGACGGCTATCTGGCCGAATTGTCAGGAGCGGTCCAGCGGATGGCGCCGCGGCAGGTCCTGCTGCTCGGCGACCTGAACGCTAAATCGGTGATGTGGGGTAACCCCGCCACCGACGCACGCGGTCACGCCGTCGAACTGTGGGCGACATCGGCCTGCTTGTCCCTCCTTAACCGAGGGACAGTCCACACGTGTGTGCGACAGCGGGGAGGGTCAGTGGTGGACGTATCGTTCGCTACCCCTGCACTTGCCGCCACCGTGTCAACATGGCAGGTCGAGCTGGTGGAGACCTTATCCGACCACCGGTACATACGGATAGGATTCACTACCGAACGCCAGCAAAGCACTCGCGGGGAGCAGTCGCCATTCCCCCGGTGGGCCCTCACCCACCTTAACCGGGAAATGGCCAATGAGGCCGCGTTCGTCCAAGACTGGTTTGGACCACCACCCAGCACTGAGGTGGACGTCGCAGCCTCACAGTTGCGGGATGCAATGACTGAGGTGTGCAATTGCAGCATGCCTCGGTCCAGGCGACCAACGCCCCGCCGGGCAGTCTATTGGTGGTCCAATGATCTCAAAAACCTCCGCGAGGCATGCACAGCGGCAAGGCGCGTCTATACGCGCAGTCGCCGCCGCCGAAGGCGGGATCGCGAGAATGAGAACCGGCTGTATGCGGCGTATCGCGAGGTGCAAGACGCCCTCAAAGCCGCCATGTTTGCGGCGAAGGACGCTGCGCGGAACGAGATGCTGGAGAGTCTCAACAATGATCCGTGGGGGAGGCCGTATAGGGCGGCGCGCAACCAACTGCACCCCATTGGTCCCCCACTGACAGAGACCCTCGAACCGGAACTTCTGAGAGGAGTGGTCCAGGCTCTGTTCCCGGACAGAGACGCAAGTTTCATTCCGCCTAGGATGGATCCCCCTGCAGGTATGGGCCCTCCCGAGGAGATCGACCCAGTGACGCCGGGGGAGATTGAAGCGGCGGCGCTATGTCTCCGCGCCAAAAAGACGGCCCCCGGCCCGGACGGTGTGCCAGCGCGGGTCCTGTTCATCGGGACTCGTTACATGGAGGAGCGGCTTCGGGACCTATTCGACCGGTGCTTTAATACTGGGAGGTTCCCGAAACCTTGGAAGAAGGGACAATTATGCCTGCTGCGGAAGGAAGGGCGTCCGGCGAACTCACCTAGTGGGTACCGCCCCATCGTGCTTCTGGACGAGGCGGGAAAACTCCTAGAAAGAGTCATCTCGTCTCGTCTCCAGGAGCACTTATCGTCGACCGGCCCAGACTTGTCCGATGCCCAGTTCGGGTTCCGGATAGGACGGTCAACCATCGACGCCCTTCAGAGGCTCAAAAGCCTCACGGCAGAGGCCAAGGAGAGTAGTGAGGGGGTGTTGGCTATTTCTTTTGATATAGCCAATGCCTTCAATACGATCCCCCACTCCACCATCCTCGAGGCACTCTCATTTCACAGGGTGCCTCGATACTTGCGGGCATTGCTGGCCGACTACCTGCGGGACCGTGAGGTTCTCTACGTAGATAGAGACGGCCGGCTAAACAGGCGCACCGTAGCCAGCGGCGTTCCACAGGGATCGGTTCTAGGGCCGCTCCTGTGGAACATCGGCTTCAACTGGCTTCTCCGGGGCACCCTCCTTGCGGGCATGAGTGTCATCTGTTACGCAGATGACACTCTGATCACTGCCCGCGGGAGGACATTTGGGACCACAGCGCGGCTGGCGTCGGCGGGCGGTACATTAGTCGCCCGTAGGATACGGCGCCTTGGTTTGAAGGTCGCGCTGGAAAAAACCGAGGCTCTGTTCTTTCCAGGGCCTCGACAGCGTGCTCCTCCCGACGCCCACATAATGGTGGACGGCGTCAGGATCGACGTGAAGACCAAGATGAAATATTTGGGCCTCACGCTTGATGGGAAGTGGCAATTCGGCCCGCACTTTGCCGGGCTAGCGCCGCGCCTTCTCAAGGCGGCAGATGCCTTTGGGTGGCTCCTCCCGAATCTGGGGGGACCAAGGAAAAGGTGCCGGCACCTCTATGCCGGTGTGCTCAGAAGTATGGCACTCTACGGTGCCCCAATCTGGGCAGATGCCCTCCACAAAGGGGATAATGCTGCCCACTTACGCAGACCCCAACGGGCCATTGCGCAGAGGGTTGCGAGGGCCTACCGCACCGTGGGGCACGCTGCGGCGTGCGCCCTGGCGGGTACTCCCCCGTGGGAGTTGGAGGCGGGAATTTTGTCTGCCGTCTACCACTGGACAGCGGACCAGAGGGCGCGCGGGGAGCGCCCGACCCCGGAGGAGCGCGGCGCCGTCAGACGGGAGGCGCGCGATACCATGATCGATCTTTGGAAGAGAGACATGGCTCGCGCGCCGTTTGGCCGCCGCACATTAGCTGCTGTCGGTCCCGTCGTGGACCAGTGGCTGGAGCGACCGCACGGGTTCCTCTCCTTCCGTTTAGTGCAGATATTGACCGGGCATGGCTGTTTCGGTTCGTATCTGCACAGGATCGGACGAGAGGAATCCCCGTTGTGCCACAAATGTGGCGCGGCGGATGACACGGCGCAACATACCCTCGCGGTCTGCACAGGCTGGGAGGAGCAGCGCCGTGTCTTGACGGCGGTCGCGGGCCCGGACCTTTCACTTCCGAGCTTAATCAGCGAAATGCTGGGAAGCGAGAGGACCTGGGAGGCGATCGCCTCCTTCTGCGAAGAAGTCATCTCACAGAAGGAGGCTGCGGAGCGCGAACGGGAGGAGGATCCTCTCGCTCCAGCGCTCCGCAGGCGGAGAAGGGGGGGAAGAAGGCGGACATATGAACGCTCTTCTCTCCCCCAACGTGGCCGGTCAGATCAGACCGGGGGTGCGGGGGCACATCAACCACGTCCGTCGGACGGGAATAGCCAGGTGCTTCCGGCAATTCCCGTCGCCCCCCTCACAGGGGGCCATGTAGGGCCCGCCACCTAGGCGGGCAGTCACCGGGAGGGTTGTGGAAGCAAAGGATTATCCGGATTCCCATGACTCTCCCACTCAGGTGATGAGGGAGCACCGCTGAGTTTCAGTGGGTATACTGTTCGCAGGAGTCCCACATAACCCTCTCTGTCCCCCGACAGAGTGGGTATAAAAAAAAAAAAAAAAAAAGGTTAGGTTAGGTTAGGTTAGGTTAGGTTAGGTTCCCCCCCGTTGTGCTGCCACCTTGTCGTTGGTGGGGGGGCTTGCGTGTCCTAATGACCTTCAAGGCTATGCCGGATAGGGTTACCCATACCGGACAGGCTTGAAGCGAGGGACCAGACGAAGCGCAGCACAGGAGGGGGCGCTTGACATCATCCCTAGGGGTGTGTCTCGCGCCAACCGTTGAGGAGCTCCCTTGGACCCTTGCTGAAGGGTCCAATCAAGGGATGCTCGGGGGCGTCGATTTTATCGATGCCCCAGGCGGGTGCCGCCAGAGATTTCATCTCTGCGCGGCGTCGGTTGGCGGCGGAGCCTACCATCTTATCCGCCGCAGGGGGTCGGGTTTCCTGGCCCCCATCGCTTCCAGACAGTAGACCGGGGGGTATGCTGTCCACTTTGAGGAAGCAGTTGGAGGGTGCACTCTGCGTCCGGTGCGCCCTACAAACGCGGGTGGGCAGATTTTCTGCCCTTCACGCAGCCGGGCCGCCTTCGGGTGGCAGTCGCCGGTGGGGGACTGGAGGTAAAGGCTCTGCCGGTTTCCCAGACCCCTGCCATACGGCGAAGCGGGAACGCCGTTGGGTTTTAGCCGGTAGGAGTCCGGCATAATCCGGTTGCTGCCCCCGCAGTGACTGGGTATCCATGACGGATTTCCCAACGTTAAAAAAAAAAAAAAAAAAAAAAAAAAAGGTTAGGTTAGGTTCCCCCCCGTCGTGCTGCCACCTTGTCGTGGTGGGGGGGCTTGTGTGTCCTTATGAACTTCAAGGCTATGCCGGATAGGGTCACCCATACCGGACAGGCTTGAAGCGAGGGACCAGACGAAGCGCAGCACAGGAGGGGGCGCTTGACACTATCCCTAGGGATGTGTCTCGCGCCAACCGCGGAGGAGCTCCCTTGGACCCTTACTGAAGGGTCCAATAAAGGGATGCTCGGGGGCGTCGATTTCATCGATGCCCCAGGCGGGTGCCGCCAGAGATTTTCATCTCTGCGCGGCGTCGGTTGGCGGCGGAGCCTAACATCTTATCCGCCGCAGGGGGTCGGGTGTCCTGGCCCCCATCGCTTCCAGACAGTAGACCGGGGGGTCTGCTGTCCACTTTGAGGAAGCAGTTGGAGGGTGCACTCTGCGTCCGGTGCGCCCTACAAACGCGGGTGGGCGGAATTTTTCTGCCCTTCACGCAGCGGGGCCGCCTTCGGGTGGCAGTCGCCGGTGGGGGACTGGATGTAATGGCTCTGCCAGTTTCCCAGACCCCTGCCATACGGCGAAGCGGGAACGCCGTTGGGTTTTAGCCGGTAGGAGTCCGGCATAACCCGGTTGCTGCCCCCGCAGCGACTGGGTATCCATGACGGATTTCCCAACGTTAAAAAAAAAAAAAAAAAAGGTTAGGTTAGGTTCCCCCCCGTCGTGCTGCCACCTTGTCGTTGGTGGGGGGGCTTGCGTGTCCTAATGACCTTCAAGGCTATGCCGGATAGGGTTACCCATACCGGACAGGCTTGAAGTGAGGGATCAGACGAAGCGCAGCACAGGAGGGGGCGCTTGACACTATCCCTAGGGATGTGTCTCGCGCCAACCGCGGAGGAGCTCCCTTGGACCCTTGCTGAAGGGTCCAATCAAGGGATGCTCGGGGGCGTCGATTTTATCGATGCCCCAGGCGGGTGCCGCCAGAGATTTCATCTCTGCGCGGCGTCGGTTGGCGGCGGAGCCTACCATCTTATCCGCCGCAGGGGGTCGGGTTTCCTGGCCCCCATCGCTTCCAGACAGTAGACCGGGGGGTCTGCTGTCCACTTTGAGGAAGCAGTTGGAGGGTGCACTCTGCGTCCAGTGCACCCTACAAACGCGGGTGGGCAGATTATCTGCCCTTCACGCAGCCGGGCCGCCTTCGGGTGGCAGTCGCCGGTGGGGGACTGGAGGTAAAGGCTCTGCCGGTTTCCCAGACCCCTGCCACACGGCGAAGCGGGAACGCCGTTGGGTTTTAGCCGGTAGGAGTCCGGCATAACCCGGTTGCTGCCCCCGCAGTGACTGGGTATCCATGATGGATTTCCCAACGTTAAAAAAAAAAAAAAAAAAAAAAAAAAAGGTTAGGTTAGGTTCCCCCCCGACGTGCTGCCACCTTGTCGTGGTGGGGGGGCTTGCGTGTCCTAATGACCTTCAAGGCTATGCCGGATAGGGCTACCCATACCGGACAGGCTTGAAGCGAGGGACCAGACGAAGAGCAGCACAAGGAGGGGCCCTCCGTGTGATCGGATGGGCCTACTGGGGCGGGTCAGCGCGCTGCCTAATCGCAGCACGTCTGGCAGGCATATATGCCACCGTCGGAGAGAGGAGACTTTGCCACCTTCTCGCGTTCCGTAACTTGCGGCGCACTTCAACGACCCTGCTGGGTGGCTCCAGTGGGAGATGTGGGGTGTCGCTTGCCGGAGGGCTTGCCTTAATTGGCCGGCCCGCGGGAAGGAAAACCCTATAAAACCCGAGAGAACCCTCGTTAAAACCTGCGGATACCTGGCGTCCTCCGCAGTATATAGCCCACCCTCTGGGAATTGGCGATACCGGGGTGCTTTTATATCGCCTACTACTCGTGGGAATCAAAATGATGTTTAATAAAAATTCTTGTTGTGATGAAGGTGGAGCGCAAAGCGCTAATGAGGTGGAAGGCGGAGCCTCCCAAGGGCTACTGCTTCAAAACATAAGTTTGTTGGAGTCTGACTCTGACATGAGCTGCGTGTCGGTAGACTCCCAAAACTCTGGGAGTCAATCAGTGAGGTCGCAGCGAAAACGCTGCAGGAGTTTGGAGGACTCAACTGCAAAGTATCCTCCGGCCCGACGTGGACGTGGACGTCCTCCGACAACCGGGCAGTATGTTGGCCTGGCAAAAGCCAAGGAGGACCTTAATAAGGCGAGAGAGGAAGAGCTCCGCCTCATAGCAGAGAAGGAGCTGGCAGAGGAGCTCAGCAGAAAGCAGGAGGCAACTCGAGCCTTCTTCAGAAAGGAGCCCTCGGCCAAGGAAAATGTTGAAGGTCGCGACGGGATCGCGTTGGAGTCGGTGGTCTTGGACTCCGTGGAGATCATAAATAAGATAGCCACGAAGTCCAAGAATCTTAAGGGGACCTACGTGAAGGCGTTGAAAAGTGCCGCCGAAATGCTGAAGGCCTCTTTTGAGGAGTTGAAAAGCCGAACGGTGACAGAGGAGGTGGCCTTACTTGCGGAGGCCAACAAGCAGCTCACCAAAGAGCTGAGTCAGCTCCGTCGAGAGGTGGAGGAGCTGCGAGCTGCCCAAGCCAAGCCGGCCCCAGCCCCGGAAAAGGAACAGGCGCCTACCCTACCCCAGGGGCCAGCCCTTGAAGAGGTGATGCGTTCAATCATGATGCAGGTGGGCAACATGATTAACGCACGCTTCGAGGGGCTCGAGGAGAGACTGCTGCCGGAGAAGCGCCTAAGGCCGCCTCTTGCCGCGGACAAGCGTAGGGAAGAAGACGCAACTGCCCTGCCAAGCACGTCGAGTGCGAGTGCGACTCCTTGCATCCCCCCTCCTAATGTTCCCGTGGCGGAAGGAGGTAAGGGGAAAGGAAAAGGCAAGGGCAAAGGAAAGGCTGCACCTGCTGCTAACATAACAGCGGCACCAGAGCCACCACAACTCTCTGCACCTCCATTACAGGAGAAGTGGAGCACAGTGGTCAAGCGAAGCTCCAAAAAGGGTGGCAAGACGGGAGCAGCAGGACCTGCGCCCTCTCAGCGCGAACAGGCCCCTCAGTCGCGTCGGGTTGTGACTACCAATAAGGCCAAAGTGGAGAAGGCTGTCAAGCTCCGCCCTCCTCGAACTGCAGCAGTCGTCATCACGCTGCAGCCTGGGGCCGAGGAGCAAGGCATCACATACGCCAAAGTCCTGAAGGAGGCCAAGAGCCGAATAAACTTGGATGAAATGGATATGCCTCCCCTGAGGATGCGGGCTGCTGCCACAGGAGCTCGTGTTCTCGAGGTCCCAGGAACCGAGAGAGCGGCGAAAGCTGACTCCCTTGCGGAGAAATTGAAGGAGGTCTTCGCATCAGCAGGGGATCTGGTAAAGGTCTCTCGGCCTGTCACAATGGCGGATCTGCGCGTCAGTGAGCTGGATGACTCCGTTGAGCCCCAAGAGCTGGCCGAGGCACTGGCCAAGGCTGGAGGGTGTGACTCAACGGAAGTCAAGACCGGTGAACTCCGCAAAGGCCAGGCAGGCATGTTCTCTGCCTTTGTCCGTTGTCCGGTGGAGGCGGCCAAGAAGGTGGCGGCCAAGGGCAAACTGCGAGTGGGTTTGGTGTCGGCTCTAGTCCGGTTACTCGAGGTAAGACCCCGTCGCTGCTATAAGTGTCTGGGGTCGGGCCACGTGAAGGCCCAATGCAAGTCTGAGGTTGACCGCAGTGACGAGTGCTATCGCTGCGGCCAAAAGGGTCACAAGGCCAACACTTGTTCCGCCCCACCCCATTGCACGCTCTGTGCGGCGGCGGGAAAAACGGCGAACCACCTCTCTGGGAGCAAGGCATGCGCCAAGTCCCCAGCAAAGCCAGAGGCGAAGCGAGGATCGAAAGTGACTGAGGCTAAGGCCAAGTCGCGGTCGGCCGTCCTCTCGCAGGAGCAGGTGGTAACTATGGAAGAAGGTTAGATATGGATTTGACCTTTCTCCAAGCAAATATAAATCACTCGATCCGGGCACAGGATCTTTTGCTCCAGTGCCTGGCCGAGCGATCCATTCAAGTGGCGGTGATTTCGGAACCGTATCGGGTTCCAACCAGATCAGATTGGTACGGGGACATGGATGGATTAGTGGCAATCACCACACAATCGCCGGTACCCTCTCCTTCCCTCAACGGGGTGGCGAAAGGCAAGGGTTTCACAGCAGCCCAGATTGGAGGAATGGTTATTGTGGGAGTGTATCACTCTCGCAACGATCCCCTTCATGAGCTGGAAACCCTCCTCGAGGAAGTTGGAGGCGTGGTGGGTCGTAGCCATCCACGACCTGTTGTCGTCCTTGGAGATCTCAACGCCAAGGCTGCAGCGTGGGGATCTTCAACGACCGATGCGCGGGGTCGCAGTGTAGTCGAATGGCTAACGGCGGTAGACCTGTGCATTCTCAACCGGGGGACGGAACAGACGTGTGTGCGCCAGTGGGGAGGGTCGGTCATAGATGTCTCATTTGGCACCCCTGAGCTCGCGCGCCGTGTTCGGGAATGGCGGGTATTGGTGGATGAGGAGACGCTCTCCGACCACCGCTACATACAGTTTAGTGTTTCCCCCTCCACTACAGCTGTGGAGGAAAGGCGGGAACCTGAATCTGGTCCGCGATGGATACTGAAGCGCCTGAACCGAGACCTCCTTGAGGAGGCGGCCATTGTTCAGACGTGGAGCACATCAACAGCGGAGACGGTGGGGATTGATGAAGAGGCAGACCAGTTGTGTGAGGCAATGGCACGCATCTGTGATGCTGCTATGCCTCGGCTGAAGAAGCCACTAGTCAAACGCCAAGTTTACTGGTGGTCAGAGGAAATTGGCGATCTCCGCCGTCGTTGCGTGGCGAGTAGACGACAGTACCAGAGGTACCGCAGACGTAGAAATAGGGAGGAGGAAGAGGAGATTGCCCTCTACGCTGCCTACAGAGAGGCGTCAAAGGCGTTGCGCGTGGCTATAAGCGAGTCCAAAGCGAGAGCCTGGAGGGAGTTGCTGGAGACACTGGAGCGAGATCCGTGGGGTAGGCCTTACCGTATGGCGCGGCAAAAGTTGCGCCCCTGGACTCCTCCTATCACTTGCACTCTGCAGCCGGAAACTCTGCAACGAGTGGTTGAAGGACTGTTTCCAGCTCTGGAAACTGACTTCGTCCCTCCCATCGTAGTGATGCAGAGAGAGCTGGACTCTGAAACGCCTCCTGATGTGTCATTGGGAGAGCTGGGAGCCGCCGTCCTCAGAATGAGGGCCAAAAACACGGCGCCGGGACCTGACGGTATACCCGGCCGCGCTTGGGCTCTTGCTCAGGATGCGCTGGAGACACGTCTGGCGGATTTGTTCTCACGATGTCTTCGGGAGGGCAGATTTCCGAAGCGGTGGAAGAGTGGGAGACTAGTTCTCCTTCGAAAGGAGGGACGCCCAGTAGATGAGCCGGGGGGTTATCGACCGATCGTGCTCCTCGATGAGGCTGGAAAGTTGCTGGAGCGTGTGGTCGCTGCCCGCTTGTCCATGCACCTGGAGACGGTTGGCCCGAATTTGGCGGACACGCAGTATGGT
Source organism: Coleophora deauratella (assembly GCA_958295455.1). Taxonomy (NCBI): domain Eukaryota; kingdom Metazoa; phylum Arthropoda; class Insecta; order Lepidoptera; family Coleophoridae; genus Coleophora; species Coleophora deauratella. The sequence continues at coordinate 9,739,623 of OY282415.1, forward strand.
TTTCGGAGGGGTCGCTCGACGCTGGATGCAATATCCTACTTGCGCGACCTCTCTGAGAAAGCGTGCTCCAAGGGTGGCGTGCTGTTGGCGGTGTCTTTAGACATCGCCAACGCCTTCAACTCGCTGCCGTGGACCACGATACTGGAGGGACTAAGGCTCCACAACGTGCCGGAGTATCTCCAACGCCTCGTCGGGGATTACCTCTCTGACAGGGAGGTAGTCTTCCCGACGATGCAAGGAGTGGGACGGAGTCCAATGGCGCGCGGTGTTCCGCAGGGGTCGGCCTTAGGCCCTCTCCTGTGGAACATCGGGTATGATTGGGTCCTCCGTGGCGCTAATCTTCGTGGCGTTGACGTGGTGTGCTACGCTGATGACACGTTGGTAACCGCCCGGGGAGACAACTATAGGGAGGCTGCTGTCCTGGTCACGGCTGGAGTCGCAGCGGTCGTGGGCAGGATTAGAAGATTGGGCCTGCGGGTGGCGCTAAGCAAGTCAGAGGCCATTTGCTTCCATGGTCCTCGTGCGGCGCCACCAGCAGGATCAAACATTGTAGTTGGCGGAACTGCCATTGCCGTGAGACCAACCCTGAAATACCTCGGTTTGGTCCTGGACAGTAGGTGGACATTTGAGGTGCACCTGAATCGATTGGCTCCCAAACTCTTGGGAACGGCTGGCGCTCTCAGCAAACTCCTCCCTAATCTGGGAGGAGGAGGAGGAATTTGCCGTCGCCTGTATATGGCAGTGCTAAGGTCGATGGCCCTTTATGGCGCCCCAATATGGGCGAACTGTCTCAGCCCAAGGATGGTCCCCACTCTCCTCAGGTCCCAGAGGATTATGGCAGTGAGAGTGTGCAGGGGATATCGGACGCTTTCACTCGAGGTGGCTTGTGTCCTCGCAGGCTCCCTTCCGTGGGACCTTGAAGCTGGGATTCTTTCGAATGTATACCGGCGCAGGGTCCAGGCGCATGAACAAGATTTGCGTCCTGTACCGCAGGAGGTAGAGCAGTGGCGGAAGATCGCCAGAGAGGCGGCACTGGAGTCATGGAGAGAGAGGCTGCTAGCGGGATCCACACAGAGGGGGACTGGAGCTAGACGGCTTCTTGAAGCCGTGCGTCCCATCCTCGGTGAGTGGGTTCAGCGAAAGCACGGAGTCCTCACGTTCCGGATGGCACAGATCCTTACGGGACATGGTTGTTTCGGGAGGTATCTGTGGCATGTAGCCAAGAGGGAGCCAACTCCGGTTTGTCACCGATGCGGTCATGAAGAGGACACGGCTCAGCACGTGTTGGAGGAGTGCCCTGCAGAGGAGGAACAGCGTCGACTCTTGGTAGAGGCTGTGGGAGCGGATCTCTCGCTGCCGACCATTCTTAAAAGAATGCTTGACAGCAAGAGGTCATGGGAGGCGGTGGCCACCTTCTGCGAAACAGTCGTATCGAGAAGGGAGGCCGAAGAGCGGGAACGGGAGAGAGATCCCGCCTCACAACCGCTCCGGAGGGCGCGGCGACGGAGGAGGGCCAGTCGGGCTCGAACCCCGTCTCCGCTGGAAGAGCCTAGACCGTTGGACGTGGGGACGTCTGATGGTCGATTGGATGAAGGCTCTTCAGAGGAGTCGATGCCCGATATGTCCCCGGGCATCGCTCAAGTAGAATGGGTGGATTAATGTCCGCTCCGAGATGGATCCGCTGTGGCGGATAGCGGCGTGCGTGGAGCAGCGGAGCATGCGAAAGCGGTCCCGAAGCTCCACTCCGACCGATGAAGTGGACATCGTGAGGTTTTAGTCGGTAGGAGCATCGAGTCCGAGCTGAGCCCGACATAACCAGTTGCTTTCCCCAGAGCCCTGGTATGCGTAAATGCATTTCCTCACGTTAAAAAAAAAAAAAAAAAAAAAGGTTAGGTTAGGTTAGGTTAGGTTAGGTTCCCCCCCGTCGTGCTGCCACCTTGTCGTGGTGGGGGGGCTTGCGTGTCCTTATGACCTTCAAGGCTATGCCGGATAGGGCTACCCATACCGGACAGGCTTGAAGCGAGGGACCAGACGAAGAGCAGCACAAGGAGGGGCCCTCCGTGTGATCGGATGGGCCTACTGGGGCGGGTCAGCGCGCTGCCTAATCGCAGCACGTCTGGCAGGCATATATGCCACCGTCGGAGAGAGGAGACATTGCCACCTTCTCGCGTTCCGTAACTTGTGGCGCACTTCAACGACCCTGCTGGGTGGCTCCAGTGGGAGATGTGGGGTGTCGCTTGCCGGAGGGCTCGCCTTAATTGGCCGGCCCGCGGGAAGGAAAACCCTATAAAACCCGAGAGAACCCTCGTTAAAACCTGCGGATACCTGGCGTCCTCCGCAGTATATAGCCCACCCTTTGGGAATTGGCGATACCGGGGTGCTTTTATATCGCCTACTACTCGTGGGAATCAAAATGATGTTTAATAAAAATTCTTGTTGTGATGAAGGTGGAGCGCAAAGCGCTAATGAGGTGGAAGGCGGAGCCTCCCAAGGGCTACTGCTTCAAAATATAAGCTTGTTGGAGTCTGACTCTGACATGAGCTGCGTGTCGGTAGACTCCCAAAACTCTGGGAGTCAATCAGTGAGGTCGCAGCGAAAACGCTGCAGGAGTTTGGAGGACTCAACTGCAAAGTATCCTCCGGCCCGACGTGGACGTGGACGTCCTCCGACAACCGGGCAGTATGTTGGCCTGGCAAAAGCCAAGGAGGACCTTAATAAGGCGAGAGAGGAAGAGCTCCGCCTCATAGCAGAGAAGGAGCTGGCAGAGGAGCTCAGCAGAAAGCAGGAGGCAACTCGAGCCTTCTTCAGAAAGGAGCCCTCGGCCAAGGAAAATGTTGAAGGTCGCGACGGGATCGCGTTGGAGTCGGTGGTCTTGGACTCCGTGGAGATCATAAATAAGATAGCCACGAAGTCCAAGAATCTTAAGGGGACCTACGTGAAGGCGTTGAAAAGTGCCGCCGAAATGCTGAAGGCCTCTTTTGAGGAGTTGAAAAGCCGAACGGTGACAGAGGAGGTGGCCTTACTTGCGGAGGCCAACAAGCAGCTCACCAAAGAGCTGAGTCAGCTCCGTCGAGAGGTGGAGGAGCTGCGAGCTGCCCAAGCCAAGCCGGCCCCAGCCCCGGAAAAGGAACAGGCGCCTACCCTACCCCAGGGGCCAGCCCTTGAAGAGGTGATGCGTTCAATCATGATGCAGGTGGGCAACATGATTAACGCACGCTTCGAGGGGCTCGAGGAGAGACTGCTGCCGGAGAAGCGCCTAAGGCCGCCTCTTGCCGCGGACAAGCGTAGAGAAGAAGATGCGACTGCCCTGCCGAGCACGTCGAGTGCGAGTGCGACTCCTTGCATCCCCCCTCCTAACGTTCCGGTGGCGGAAGGAGGTAAGGGAAAAGGAAAAGGCAAGGGCAAAGGAAAGGCTGCACCTGCTGCTAACATAACAGCGGCACCAGAGCGAACGCCCGTTGAGCCACAGCTCCCTACACCTCCATTACAGGAGAAGTGGAGCACAGTGGTCAAGCGAAGCGCCAAAAAGGGTGGCAAGACGGGAGCAGCAGGACCTGCACCCTCTCAGCGCGAACAGGCCCCTCAGTCGCGTCGGGTCATGAATACCAATAAGGCCAAAGTGGAGAAGGCTGTCAAGCTCCGCCCTCCTCGAACTGCAGCAGTCGTCATCACGCTGCAGCCTGGGGCCGAGGAGCAAGGCATCACATACGCCAAAGTCCTGAAGGAGGCCAAGAGCCGAATAAACTTGGATGAGATGGATATGCCACCCCTGAGGATGCGGGCTGCTGCCACAGGAGCTCGTGTTCTCGAGGTCCCAGGCACCGAGAGAGTGGTGAAAGCTGACTCCCTTGCGGAGAAATTGAAGGAGGTCTTCGCATCAGCAGGGGATCTGGTAAAGGTCTCTCGGCCTGTCACAATGGCGGATCTGCGCGTCAGTGAGCTGGATGACTCCGTTGAGCCCCAGGAGCTAGCCGAGGCATTGGCCAAAACTGGAGGGTGTGACTCAACGGAAGTCAAGACCGGTGAACTCCGCAAAGGCCAGGCAGGCATGTTCTCTGCATTTGTCCGTTGTCCGGTGGAGGCGGCCAAGAAGGTGGCGGCCAAGGGCAAACTGCGAGTGGGTTTGGTGTCGGCTCTAGTCCGTTTACTCGAGGTAAGACCCCGCCGCTGCTACAAGTGTCTGGGGTCGGGCCACGTGAAGGCCCAATGTAAGTCTGAGGTTGACCGCAGTGACGAGTGCTATCGCTGCGGCCAAAAAGGTCACAAGGCCAACACTTGTTCCGCCCCACCCCATTGCACACTCTGTGCGGCGGCTGGGAAAACGGCGAACCACCTCTCTGGGAGCAAGGCATGCGCCAAGTCCCCAGCAAAGCCAGAGGCGAAGCGAGGATCGAAAGTGACTGAGGCTAAGGCCAAGTCACGGTCGGCCGCCCTCTCGCAGGAGCAGGTGGTAACTATGGAAGAAGGTTAGATATGGATTTGACCTTTCTCCAAGCAAATATAAATCACTCGATCCGGGCACAGGATCTTTTGCTCCAGTGCCTGGCCGAGCGATCCATTCAAGTGGCGGTGATTTCGGAACCGTACCGGGTTCCAGCCAGATCGGACTGGTACGGGGACATGGATGGGTTAGTGGCGATCACCACACAATCGTCGGTACCCTCCCCTTCCCTCAACGGGGTGGCGAGAGGCAAGGGTTTCACAGCAGCCCAGATCGGAGGAATGGTTGTTGTGGGAGTGTATCACTCTCGCAACCATCCCCTTCATGAGCTAGAAACCCTCCTGGAGGAAGTTGGAGGCGTGGTGGGTCGTAGCCATCCACGACCTGTTGTCGTCCTTGGAGATCTCAACGCCAAGTCTTCAGCGTGGGGATCTTCAACGACCGATGTGCGGGGTCGCAGTGTGGTCGAATGGTTAACGGCGGTAGACCTGTGCGTTCTCAACCGGGGGACGGAACAGACGTGTGTGCGCCAGTGGGGAGGGTCGGTCATAGATGTCTCCTTTGGCACCCCTGAGCTTGCGCGCCGTGTTCGGGAGTGGCGGGTACTGGTGGATGAGGAAACGCTCTCCGACCACCGCTATATACAGTTTAGTGTTTCCCCCTCCACTACAGCTGCAGACGAAAGGAGGGACCCCGAAGCTGGCCCGCGATGGATACTGAAGCGCCTGAACCGCGACCTCCTTGAAGAGGCGGCCATTGTTCAGACGTGGAGCACATCAACAGCGGAGACGGGGGGGATTGATGAAGAGGCAGACCAATTGTGTGAGGCAATGGCGCGCATCTGCGATGCTGCTATGCCTCGGCTGAAGAAGCCACCAGTCAAACGCCAAGTTTACTGGTGGTCTCTGAGACACCTCCTGATGTGTCATTGGGAGAACTGGGAGCCGCCGTCCTCAGAATGAGGGCCAAGAACACGGCGCCGGGACCTGACGGCATACCCGGCCGCGCTTGGTTTCTTGCTCAGGATGCGCTGGAGACACGTCTGGCGGATTTGTTCTCTCGATGTCTTCGGGAGGGCAGATTTCCAAAGCGATGGAAGAGTGGAAGGCTAGTTCTCCTTCGAAAGGAGGGACGCCCAGTGGATGAGCCGGGGGGTTATCGACCGATCGTGCTCCTCGATGAGGCTGGAAAGTTGCTGGAGCGAGTGGTCGCTGCCCGCCTGTCCGTGCACCTGGAGACGGTTGGCCCGAATCTGGCGGATACGCAATATGGTTTTCGGAGGGGTCGCTCGACGCTGGATGCAATATCCTACTTGCGCGACCTTTCTGAGAAAGCGTGCTCCAGGGGTGGCGTGCTGTTGGCGGTGTCTTTAGACATCGCCAACGCCTTCAACTCGCTGCCGTGGACCACGATACTGGAGGGACTAAGGCTCCACAATGTACCGGAGTATCTCCAACGCCTCGTTGGGGATTACCTCTCTGACAGAGAGGTAGTCTTCCCGACGATGCAAGGAGTGGGACGGAGTCCAATGGCGCGCGGTGTTCCGCAGGGGTCGGCCTTAGGCCCTCTCCTGTGGAACATCGGATATGACTGGGTCCTTCGTGGCGCTAACCTTCGTGGCGTTGACGTGGTGTGCTACGCTGATGACACGTTAGTAACCGCCCGAGGAGATAACTATAGGGAGGCTGCGGTCCTGGTCACGGCTGGAGTCGCAGCGGTCGTGAGCAGGATAAGAAGATTGGGTCTGCGGGTGGCGCTAAGCAAGTCAGAGGCCATTTGCTTCCATGGTCCCCGTGCGGCGCCACCAGCAGGATCAAGCATCGTGGTTGGCGGAACTGCCATTGCCGTGAGACCAACCTTAAAGTACCTCGGTTTGGTCCTAGACAGTAGGTGGACATTTGAGGCGCACCTGAGTCGATTGGCTCCCAAACTCTTGGGAACGGCTGGGGCTCTCAGCAAACTCCTCCCTAATCTGGGAGGAGGAGGAGGAATCTGCCGTCGCCTGTATATGGCAGTGCTGAGATCGATGGCACTTTATGGCGCCCCAATATGGGCGAATCATCTCAGCCCAAGGTTGGTCCCCATTCTCCTTAGGCCCCAGAGGATTATGGCAGTGAGAGTATGCAGGGGATATCGCACGCTTTCACTCGAGGTGGCTTGTGTTCTCGCAAGCTCCCTTCCGTGGGACCTTGAAGCTGGGATTCTCTTGAATGTATACCGGCGCAGGGTTCAGGCGCAGGAACAAGATTTGCGTCCTGTACCGCAGGAGGTAGAGCAGTGGCGGAAGATCGCCAGAGAGGCGGCACTGGAGACATGGAGAGAGAGGCTGCTAGCGGGACCCACACAGAGGGGGACTGGAGCTCGACGGCTTCTTGAAGCCGTGCGTCCCATCCTCGGTGAGTGGGTTCAGCGAAAGCACGGAGTCCTCACGTTCCGGATGACACAGATCCTTACGGGACATGGTTGCTTCGGGAGGTATCTGTGGCATGTAGCCAAGAGGGAGCCAACTCCGGTTTGTCACCGGTGCGGCCACGGGGAGGACACGGCTCAACACGTGTTGGAGGTGTGCCCTGCAGAGGAGGAAGAGCGTAGACTCCTGGTAGAGGCTGTGGGAGCGGATCTCTCGCTGCCGACCATTCTTAAAAGAATGCTTGACAGCGAGAGGTCATGGGAGGCGGTGGCCACCTTCTGCGAAACAGTCGTATCGAGAAGGGAGGCCGAAGAGCGGGAACGGGAGAGAGATCCCGCCTCACAACCGCTCCGGAGGGCGCGGCGACGGAGGAGGGCCAGTCGGGCTCGCACCCCGTCTCCGCTGGAAGAGCCTAGACCGTTGGACGTGGGGACGTCTGATGGTCGATTGGATGAAGGCTCTTCAGAGGAGTCGATGCCCGATATGTCCCCGGGCATCGCTCAAGTAGAATGGGTGGATTAATGTCCGCTCCGAGATGGATCCGCTGTGGCGGATAGCGGCGTGCGTGGAGCAGCGGAGCATGCGAAAGCGGTCCCGAAGCTCCACTCCGGCCGATGAAGTGGACATCGTGAGGTTTTAGTCGGTAGGAGCATCGAGTCCGAGCTGAGTCCGACATAACCAGTTGCTTTCCCCAGAGCCCTGGTATGCGTAAAGGCATTTCCTCACGTTAAAAAAAAAAAAAAAAAAAGGTTAGGTTAGGTTAGGTTAGGTTAGGTTAGGTTAGGTTAGGTTAGGTTAGGTTAGGTTAGGTTAGGTTAGGTTAGGTTAGGTTAGGTTAGGTTAGGTTAGGTTAGGTTAGGTTAGGTTAGGTTAGGTTAGGTTAGGTTAGGTTAGGTTAGGTTAGGTTAGGTTAGGTTAGGTTAGGTTAGGTTAGGTTAGGTTAGGTTAGGTTAGGTTAGGTTAGGTTAGGTTAGGTTAGGTTAGGTTAGGTTAGGTTAGGTTAGGTTAGGTTAGGTTAGGTTAGGTTAGGTTAGGTTAGGTTAGGTTAGGTTAGGTTAGGTTAGGTTAGGTTAGGTTAGGTTAGGTTAGGTTAGGTTAGGTTAGGTTAGGTTAGGTTAGGTTAGGTTAGGTTAGGTTAGGTTAGGTTAGGTTAGGTTAGGTTAGGTTAGGTTAGGTTAGGTTAGGTTAGGTTAGGTTAGGTTAGGTTAGGTTAGGTTAGGTTAGGTTAGGTTAGGTTAGGTTAGGTTAGGTTAGGTTAGGTTAGGTTAGGTTAGGTTAGGTTAGGTTAGGTTAGGTTAGGTTAGGTTAGGTTAGGTTAGGTTAGGTTAGGTTAGGTTAGGTTAGGTTAGGTTAGGTTAGGTTAGGTTAGGTTAGGTTAGGTTAGGTTAGGTTAGGTTAGGTTAGGTTAGGTTAGGTTAGGTTAGGTTAGGTTAGGTTAGGTTAGGTTAGGTTAGGTTAGGTTAGGTTAGGTTAGGTTAGGTTAGGTTAGGTTAGGTTAGGTTAGGTTAGGTTAGGTTAGGTTAGGTTAGGTTAGGTTAGGTTAGGTTAGGTTAGGTTAGGTTAGGTTAGGTTAGGTTAGGTTAGGTTAGGTTAGGTTAGGTTAGGTTAGGTTAGGTTAGGTTAGGTTAGGTTAGGTTAGGTTAGGTTAGGTTAGGTTAGGTTAGGTTAGGTTAGGTTAGGTTAGGTTAGGTTAGGTTAGGTTAGGTTAGGTTAGGTTAGGTTAGGTTAGGTTAGGTTAGGTTAGGTTAGGTTAGGTTAGGTTAGGTTAGGTTAGGTTAGGTTAGGTTAGGTTAGGTTAGGTTAGGTTAGGTTAGGTTAGGTTAGGTTAGGTTAGGTTAGGTTAGGTTAGGTTAGGTTAGGTTAGGTTAGGTTAGGTTAGGTTAGGTTAGGTTAGGTTAGGTTAGGTTAGGTTAGGTTAGGTTAGGTTAGGTTAGGTTAGGTTAGGTTAGGTTAGGTTAGGTTAGGTTAGGTTTTTTTTTTTTCCCCTTTAATCAGTGAAGAATCGCAAGTTTGCTAACGGTATACAAACTCACGATTCCTAAGTGATTTAACCTATTATTATTATTTGTGTTTTTGTTTAAAAGTTAAATTGAGTGACATTGGAAAACAAGTTGAAGATTTTATAAAGGTATATAAGTATATATAATTATAATGTGTACAAATATATATAGATAATTATATATGTATAATTAATTTATATAGATTATATAGATATAGATTATATAGATTTTATATAGATTTTAATGTTCTACCCTATCTTTCATACGTAACAAAAGCAATACTTATTAATTTAACAAAACAACTCAATAATCATTAGAACTTCTCATCACCTCCTACTACTTACATACATGTTTTCATCTGTTAGTTGACTATTTTTTCCTAAAATAATTATAAAACAAAAAATCTGTTGTACCAAAAATGTATCAACAGCGATACTTGAACATTATGAGATAACAAAGTGAATTAGACACAATTTATACAAAGTTTAAAATTAATTAAAGTAAGTGTTACAATAACAGACATATAAAATATCAACTTAACTATTAACTACTTACAATTCTTATGGCTATGACTTATGTAATATAATTTTTTTTTTTTTTTTTTTTCCTTTTTTTTTTTTTTTTTGTTTTATGTTTTTTTGTTTTTTTTTTTTGTTTTTTGTTTGTTTTGTTTTGTTTGTTTGTTTTTTTTTTTTTTTTTTTTTTTTTTTTTTTTTTTTTTTTTTTTTTTTTTTTTTTTTTTGTTAATATATATTTTCCTGTTTTTTACTTTCTTTTTCCTTATACTACACTAGTATAAAACATATTATTATTAATACACTAAACATATTACCAAATATACATTATATACAGTCGCGCGCCAAACAGACACCTAAGTCTTATTAAAGTTCTTTAGTCCACGGACTATATTCTCTAACAGACCTTTAAAGGTACATATTACATTGTCCTTGGTAGTAATTTCAGATATACTATAGGGGTTTACGTTCAAAACAGCGCAGGCATGCTCGTGTGGCGTCCGCCATTTAGAAAATTCAGGACAGGACTGAATGAGATGGTCAAACGTCTGAATAGTAGTGCCATCACACGGGCACAAGTCATCATTGGTGATAGTGAAGCGCTTGAGGTATGCCTTGTGAAAACCGTGACCAGTCAGATATTGAGTGAGTGCAAAGGAGACACCGAGAGTCTGAACCGCGGAGTGGAGATCGTCGTAGGTAGGGCACAGGGACTTGGTGTAACTACATTTTCCATCTTGCTCGTAAAAAGCCCTACGCTCGACGAAACCGAGACCCTTATACTCGTTTCGCACATAGCTCATTGGGAACCGGGTGAAGTGCGGAGTTCGATGCATGGATGCCGCCAACTTAGCCGCCGCATCCGCGGCCTCATTTCCTACGACGCCAGTGTGTCCGCGAACCCAACACAGGCGGACGGTCTGATCCATTTGCTTACACATATGTAATTCCCTATGGCATCGCACGGCCAGAGCGCATTTACTTTCAGCGTTTGACAGTTCCTGAAGTGCAGATCTACTGTCCGAGAATATGATAGCGCTAGGTACGCCACGGAGACGGATCCACCTGCAGCTTTCCCAAATGGCAAGCATTTCGGCCTGAAAGACAGAGCATGCAGAGTGCAATTTGAACTTCCTGGTGACAGCCTCGCATTCTGGTGGGTAGGCAACGAAGGCCGCGCCCACCAGACCATCATGCTTACTGCCATCCGTGAAAATTCTGGTAGTGGTTTCAGGTGTGGAATCGTCCAGCTCACCGTCTGGATCGATGATAACATCAGGTGGAGATCTGAGGGCCGGATGGACGAGCTCGGCGGGGCCAGAGGGCAGATCCAGGGTGACATCCCCAGGAAGCTCGGGAAACACCCCTGTGATCCGAGCCATCTCAGTTGCGGCCAAGTGTTGGGCCTTAGTGGGGAGGGGGGTGAGACCAGCAATGGATATGCTCGCGACCGTACTGACCGTGCGGAAGCCGCGGATGATTTTAATGGCGAATCCTCTTTGAACAGATAGTAATTTATTGCAAATGTAATCGTTGTCGAGGGCCCTGCACCAGACGGAAGCCGCGTAGCAAATTATTGGTTCTATAACCCGCTCATAGATCACGGCCACATTTCTCGGATGAACGCCCCATGTGGGACGAATAAAGATCAGTAGTTTTTTATAGAGTTTCAAGGCCTTGCACGTGATATAGTCGACATGACGGTTAAATCTCAGTTTCCTATCCAATATGACTCCGAGGAGTTTGATTTGAGACTGAAATTCGACCTGAACACCATTCATGTACAAACTGCAGCGCAGAGCTTTATCGGTGAAGGCCATGGCATGCGTTTTGCTTATGCTGAATTCAAGCTTCATGCGCTCGCCCCATTGATGGACCAGCTGCAGAGCTTTGTTCACATTATGTTGAAGGTCGACCAACTTACTGGCCGATGCAAAAAGGACGATGTCATCCGCGAAGGCCTGTAGGACACAACCGGCCGGCAATTCCACCTCCAGCAAGTAGTCGACAAGAAGGTTCCAGAAAAATGGTCCACACACGGAGCCCTGAATGCAACCCTTGGACAAATGCTTGGTGACCGAACAGTCTGCGAAATTGAGTGTCGCAGTACGATCCGTGAAGTAACTAACTATGATTTTGTATATATTAGATGGACACTTGTTCAGTCGAAGGCGCTCGAGGATAGCAGGCCACGAAGCATTGTCAAACGCGGCTCTAATATCCAACGAAACAATAAGCGCATGCTCCTTAGCAGACAGGGCACGATTCGCAAGACCAATCAAATTATGAAGGGCATGGACAGTAGAGATCTGTTCCTTAAACCCATACTGGTTAGAGCTGAATAAATCATTGACGTGCATATGGTAAGATAAACGACGAATGATTAGCTTCTCCAAGGCCTTGCCAAAGACATTGATCAGGCCGATCGGACGAAAAGAAGAGATCTCCGAGTAGTCATCCCTGTTAGGCTTGGGGAGGATCTTAAGCAATGAGCTCTTCCAACATTCGGGAAAGTAGCCGAGGCAGAGACAGCGGTTCATAATAGATGTTAAAAGTTCCGGAAAACAAAGCGCAAAAGACAAACAGATATCTGAGGTTAAATTATCGACTCCAGGGGCCTTTTTGGGATTCATAGATTTAAGAACAGTGATTACCTCATGAGAGGTAAACAAAGGTTCTTGTTCAGAATCGGGAGGCCCAGCAGAGGAAGAGTCATTGTCGCCTTCAACTGAATCAGTGGACCCGACCCCATCGTCATCAGGGTAAAACCTGTCCAGGAGGGCCCTAGCTGTGTCCTGACTACCAGAGGTGTACAGGTCATCTCCAATTTTTAATGTGGTTGGAGGTTGGGGCATAGGACCGGTTTTGATGATTCGGTTGGTAACCGACCACACATCCTCCGGGCCCTGGCGCTGGCAAAATTCCCTGAAGTTTTCTGTGGAAGTCGCTCCAAACAGTTCCGAGTACTCAGACTTGAGTCGGGCCTTCTCAGCGAGGGCGTCATCCATTGGCAAGCCACGTCGTTTAAGCCTTTGAAGGAGGTGGTGGTTACGAATCACCGCACGCTTCTTATCCTCCAGCTGGTCGCTCCACCATGGGCAACGGTTACCACGTACAGCCGGGCGTGGGAACAGGTCATCGCATACGTCTCTAACCACTCCAGTGATTTTAGTGACCAACTCCTCGAGACCACTCTCGTTCAGTTCATCGACCCGGATGTCACGCGGAATCCTCGAGGCAACCCTATCACCGAAGGTCGGACGAACCTCGTCCCAATTGACTTTGGACGTGTCGTATCTGAAAGTGGTATTCCTTTTATCACGACGAAGTTGGACTCTGCCTAAGGCCAGTTCAAAAGCGATAGCGGAGTGGTCGGACGCAGTGCACGCCTCAGGGCAGACTCTCCAGCCGACAATTCGATCCGATGCTCCCTCCGTAACGACTGTTAGGTCAATGATCGTTTCCCTGCAGACACCGTGAGTAACCGCACGAAAGGTAGGCACAGCGCCGATGTTGCAGACGATCAGTCCGTTGGCAGTCAAGAAGTCCACCACCATATTGCCCCGGCGGTTGGCAGAAGCAGAACCCCATAAGGGATGCCAGCCATTGAAATCACCTCCGATGACATGGGTGGCACCAGGAGTGGACTTGATAAGTGTCTCCAACCTATTGAGGGTGGCGCACGCGCGCCGATCCCTACTATCATGCGAGGCACGGGCGGCCGCGCTGCCGTCACGTGTGGGCAAATATACACTGGTTATAAATATATTGTGATTACTAGAGGAGAGGCGAACCACGCTCATGCAGGAGTCGGAGTACTCAGACATACCGAGAGCGGACACCCGACCAGGCCTAATCAAAATACAAGCCTTAACGGGCCCCGCAGTAGGAAACTGGTGGACTAGATACCCGTGAGAGTTAAAGACACTCATGACATCATGAGCACCGATATACGGTTCCGAAACAAGAGCGACGTCAATCTCCTCCGAAACGACGTACTGCATGAGCTCATGCTGAGCACGGTATCCCCTGCCGAGATTAACCTGAATGCATTTTAAAGACGGGGCTCCCACACACGCACCAAAACCATCACCAGCCACAATTCCGGAGTTACGCGAAGTTGGCGGGTCGTTCCGAGAGGACGAGCTAGACATATTGGGTTCTGTCCTTTATTTTTTGTTGGACTGCCCTCACTCTCGGGCAGAACCGCGAACTTGTTGCACTATGGTCGGTTGCTGTTTTCAAATTATATTTCTGGTTGTAGGCTGTGCAATTATAACATTGGGCTGTCTCAGGGGCCCTCCTAACAGGGCAATCCGCGTAGGTGTGCGTTCCGGCCGAGCAGTGGGAGCACCGGACCGCCTCAGACGTGCACTTGGTGCGCACGTGGCCAAATTGGAGACACCTATAGCACTGTCTGAAGGCAGAAAACTCCTCCACGTGCACCCGTTGATGGTCAACGTTCAGCCGGTCTCGCGCAACCGCAGCACTCCAGGCCGCGGGGCTCATTTTTAGAACTGCGTTATAAAGTTTTTCATTCCGGTTTCGTCTGACGAAACAAAGTTCTATTCTCGCCCCATCGGTCTGGCACAGTTCGGGGTTTTGAGTCTTGACGATCTGGACAAGCTCCTCGGAGGGGACGTCCTTATGGATGCCCTTGATGATTATCATAGGCATGAGGCTTCTCGCGGCTTCAGCCTTTAAAGAACCGCTCGAATCAATTCTGGCAAGCGTTTCATCGCGTTGCTTCGACGTGTCAAACTCGACGCGGACCTTGTTATTGGAGACGTGGCTCACGCGCGACGGAGCATAGCCAACCGTCCTGAACGTGACGGCCCGCCGGAACTTCTCCACCACCTGTTGTCTGTCAGCACCAGGGACTGACAGTATGATTGCAGGTTTATTAGTGGATGTTCGCGGGGGCACCGGGGTCTTGGCCGCGTCGGCATAGGATGGTCTGGCGCGGAAGTCAGACGGATAGGTCTGGGAGGGGGCCGGTTGCGTCACCGGAGGGGGGGAGCTAATTTTACTGAGTGAATTAGACATTTTTGTAATCTCTTCCCTTATAGTTTCACGGATCGCGAAAGTGGTCCGCTCATCAATGAAGGCCACCTTAAGTGGATCATCATCAGCACGCGGAGCGACCGGTTCCTGCCTTACAGATCTCAGACTCTCGGAAAGCTTGACGATTTCGAGTGCCAGCTCGTGAATGCGGTCCTTGTTTATCTTTGTGACAGATTTACCTTCGTAAATGAGCCCACCAATGGTTTTTGCCTTATCCATGATCTGATCCGATACAGTCGCCAAACTCGCCAAAAAGACGGGTGTGTCACCATCGCACGACACATTATCGAGGTCGTCGAGCGCCTCCATATGTGCAGCCGGCGGCGGCGGGGACGACGGCCTAGAAGCCAGCTCCGGATCCGCGCTCATTCTGAGCGAGCAAGTGTATAACGGCAATACAAAGTTACTATAATTATTATTATTATTAGAACTATTATTTTTAAAATACACAGCCAGAAAACCAAGTTGTAAACAGTTCCAGAGTTGTATTGATGAGCAGATAATACAAGATTTAATTTTTAATTATTTTTTATTTTTTTAAATGTTAAATCTGAAAATGAAAAAATTGATTTATCTAAGCAACCCCTTGGCCGATTTCGGTCCCAAGGGTACCTAAAGGCACAGAAGGGGATGGCCGAAATGACCGTACAATTATTTTTGGAAAAATATGAAATTTAATTATTTTTTTGGAAAAAATATGAGGGGGGGGAGGGGGGGAAAATGGTTTTCGATAGAGGAGTTCGGGATATGTTCGATGACGCAAAGGCAAAATTCTAGAAAAATCTAGAAACTAGATTTTTTTTTACATAAAGGAAAAAACTTGAGGGGGGGGGGCCAGGGGGAGTGTCAGTAGATCGGGCCACCCTGCAAGAGCTTCACCAATAAGTGAACGGGGATTTCGCTATTTTCGCGATCGGCTCAGCCGTTTTCGAGCTACAGTGAAAACAACGTTAATTGGTAATGTCGTCCATCTCCCTGCACTCACTCAATTTTAAAATGCTTAAAAACTATCAGTCTGAAAAATCTAAAACTTTACATGAAAACAGCCAGAGAGAATACCTAACAGAATTTATACAACAATAGGGATGTCACACTGTAAACTTAGAAGATATAGTTGCATACTTTTTACAAGTTTCTGAAAAAAACCGCAAAACGCATGTATCGGAGAAATCCTTAGACAATTTTTTTTTAAAAAAAATAATATGTCACACTAAATACCGCTGCGCAAAAGTCCCAAGAAGAAATTTTACAAAATATGCATTTTTGAATTTAAATTAAATTAAATAATTATTATTTTAATGGCAACACTGAGGGGGAGCGCAGGGGATTCTAACTAAGTTTAGGGACATAAGCTAATCCAACACAAAACAACAAAATAGCATAAACACAAAAGATATTACAAAAATAGTTTACAATATATATTCACAGTTACGATGGAAAGAAATAAAATAAAAGTCATAGACGGCAAGTCCAATACGCCGCGATGATCCCACAGATGTTAGTTTACGCAGAATGACCTTCCATGACACAGGCACGAGAAAACAAAGTTAACGTGTAATGGCGGCCGGGTCACACATTATGCATATGACGCAATAACTCAAAAAGTACCGGGCCGAAAAATTTGAAACTTCTCACAGTGAGACAGGGTAAAATACACTATTGAAACATATGATAAAAAGTTGGGGTCGTCGATCTCTATAAAAAGATATGACTCAGCAAACACAGTCCACAAAAACCACGAACGGAAAAAAGGGTCCAGAAGAACAATACCTCAACCGATTTCAGCGATTCAAAGGTCAGGGATGCCAGGGCAACTCCGCACATCAGCCAGCATATCCAGATTCAGCCGCACGCCAGCGGTTGTCCGAGCACATGTCCACGTGGTTATCGGAAAAAGTCCAAAATCTTGAAAACGGCTGGGCGAAAAAATCCAAGTTTTGGCACAGAGAAGCACATCACTAATGCCCAAAGGAAACACAAAGAAAAACTATAGGTCATCGCTTTAGTTTAGGCAGCGTTCTCAAAAAACCGATAACTTAACCTACAAAAATTCGTATGAAAACGTAAAAACGGTTCTGCTACTTCGACACTTTATCCGATCTTCACAATTCTTTCACACACACGTCACACACACCGAGACGAAACTTTTGGTGTATCACACGAGAAGATTGGAGAGTTTTTTCCCAAAAAAATGATTTTTACAAGCGCGGAGCAGCGTTAAAACGATCCGTCCAGCGCGGGGGGTTGCGCGCGACTGGTTAGGTTAGGTTAGGTTAGGTTAGGTTAGGTTAGGTTAGGTTAGGTTAGGTTAGGTTAGGTTAGGTTAGGTTTTTTTTTTTTTTTTTTTTTTTTTTTTTTTTTTTTTTTTAAACATCCTCTGACAATTCTTTTTCAGAGACTTTTAATATCTTTTTTTTTTTACGTTTTTTGCATTCTTATTTTTTTTTTCAGCTCGAGGAAAATCCATCATGGACACCTGGGAATGGAGGACCCAGGTAGTGTCGGACTTTAACCGACTAAAAACCTCTTACTGTTGTTTGTATATCTTTTTTTTTTTTTTTTTTTTTTTTGCTTACATTTTTCTTAATCTATTACATTTCTTAATTAACAGTATTTAACAACAGTATTTATAACACTAACAATTTTCTCTTCTTACCTTTCAACTTATTTTACTTATCTTTCTATTTACTTCTTAAACTTATTATTTATTTATCTACTTTAACTTTGAAATGTTTACTGCTCTTTATTTCTATGCATGTTTTATGTATAGCTCAGTATACATATACATCATATTTTACTTATCTGTTTTTGTTTCTTAATATTACTTTAGGTATTATTTTTGTACAAAAGTTTAAGAATATTGTGCACTTATCTTTATTTTGTATAATTCTGCTTATATTTTCAGCCCGTATATTTTCATCCAGTAAGTGCTCAGCCGTATATCTCTCCAACCCATACACCGGACAGTCAAACATGATGTGCTCTACTGTTTCCTTGCTTTCCGGATCGCAAATGCATGATGGATTCTCCTTACACTTGAATCTGTTCAAGTATTCTGAGAACCCACCATGCCCTGTCATGACCTGCGTTGTAACTCCGGTTGGCTCAAGTCTTTTTATAATTTTGTAAGCGTCAACTGCGTCGGGAAAGAAAATCTTAGTTGTTGCAGCAGTTGTGCCTGTCTTGTATCTTTGGTTCCATTTGTCAAGGGAAGCCATTCTAATTCTTCCCTTGACAAATGAAATCGGATATCGGTCATAGTCTGGTTTTTTCTTGAGCTTCAATGCTGCGATTTTGGCCAGTGTATCCGCTCTCTCGTTGCCCTCGAGCCCCACATGCGCCTTGATCCAGAACAGGGATACATCCTTATTCTGGAGTTTGCAACATTTCAAGTTGCTGCGCACTTTTATTGCTAGGGGGTGAGTCGTGTTTGTGTTCACAATTGTTTCGAGTGCCGAACGAGAGTCGCTGTATATGCCAAAACTTTGCTCAGGCATTCCCAGAATCACCTTTGTCGCTTCGCATATTGCCAGAAGTTCTGCCTGGTAGACTGTGCAGTGTGAAGCAAGTTTTAATTTGAGGGCTTTGGTTTCGGCATCACTATTCCAAAACGACAGTGCTGCCCCAACCTTGCCCTCAATTTTGCTTCCATCGGTAAATACTCTTACTGCTTGGTCGTTGTGGTTTTCAACGTCTTTTTGGTCTACCAGGCTCATAAACTTCAGGCGCATATGTTCTGCTGGATGTGGAGCTTCTGTAAATGCAATAGGTCTTTCCACCTCCTCATCTTCTAGCACCGACGGTGGTATACCCTTCCGTGACTTATACAGATCTGCTGCTTCTTGAACTCGTAGATCGAGTGGTAATATCCCAGCAAGGACCAGTGCTGAATTAAGGGAGACTGTTCTGTAAGCTCTTGTCAGTTTCTGAGCAAAGCCCCTTTGTACCGTGTTTAACACCCTCTGCACTCCCAATTTCTTCGTTGCTGGAGCCCAAGCACTTGCCGCATACATGATTACTGGCTCTACTGTTGTTGTATATATAAGCCGTATGACCTCCGGGTGAAGCCCCCAGCTAATTTTGGCGGCTCTTGACAGTTGTTTGTAAATGTTTAATGCTTTAAGGCACACAGCAGAGACGTGACTGTTGAAAGTAAGCTTACTGTCAATCGTAAGTCCAAGGAGTTTTATTTCTTCGGACATTTTAATATCCACCCCACCCATGTGTAGAGCTGGAGTGTCATATTTCAATTTCTTGGTTAAGATCATCGCTTTTGTTTTTTGCGGTCCAAAATGTAACTTATTTTTAACTCCCCAGCTCGACACATAGGCAAGTGCGGCGTTTGCTTGAACTTGTATTTCTTTGGCACTATGCCCATCAAGAAGCAGTACCACGTCGTCTGCAAAAGCTTGGCAGTAAAAGCCACGTTCCTCCAGTCCTTTCAGCAGTGGGTCGAGTAGGAGATTCCACAGAATTGGCCCACCTATGGAGCCTTGAACGCAACCTTTACTTGTGGATTTTGTGTATTCCGTGCCACCGTACCTAACTGCAACCTTTCTCTGATCTAGGTAACTATCCATTAGTCTTCTGATGTTTACAGGGCATCCCTCCTCAACCAATCTCAGTCTTATCGCGGGCCACCAGGCATTATCGAAGGCTCCCTCTATATCCAGTGATACCATGGTCACTATTTTCTTGGATTTGATTTTATCTTGTATGTAATTCATCAGGTCATAGAGGGAGTCTTCGGTGCTTCTTTGCGGCATAAAACCGTATTGGCGAGTACTCATTTTAGGGAGAAGATGCCATTTCAATCTAGCGACCACCATTTTTTCAAGAATTTTCCCCATCACCGGCAACAATCCTATGGGTCTGTAGGATTTGGGATTAGTGTAGTCATCCTTCCCAGGTTTCCTAAGGACTACAACAGTAGCTTGTTTCCAGATGGTGGGAAACAGCCCTAAGAGTAAGCATTTGTTTGCCAGTGACAGGAACAATTCCGGGTCTCTGAGTATAACTTGGCTGCATATGTCAGCTGTAAAGCCATCGGCTCCTGGTGCTTTTTTTGGGTTGAAGCTCTTTACCACGTTTTCCAGTTCAGCCATTGTAAAGGGTGGGTCAAATTGTTCGTCTTCATTTGACTTATTTATTAGGTCAGCTTCTTCTCTTAACCGCTGATGTTCTGCATTGTCCGTTATCCCTGAATCTTCTGGATAAAAAGCTTCGGCCAGGATCTTCGCTGAGTCTTTCAAGTCGATCTCTACTCCATCCTTCATTAATGGTAAATCTTCATGTCTTTTTGTCGTTCTTCCTATCACTCTGTATATCCCCTCCCATAGACCCTCTCTATCCTGTTTGCCGCAAAATTCTTTCCAGCTTTCTACTTGAGCTTTCTTTGTTTCAGTCTCGTATTCTTCCTTTGCCTGCACGTATTCTTCAATTACCTTGGTTTTCCGAATCTGTGCTGCGCATCTGATACGCCGCTTTTTGGTAATGACATCCTTTTTCAGCCTTTCGAGATTTTTGGACCACCATGGAATGGTAAGATCTTCATTGGACTTCTTTTTCCGTAGAGTATCTTGACAAGTTTTTTCTATTAATTTTGAATAAATGTCTACTACTTTTTCCAAATCCTGTTTATTGTCAATTTCTTCCAATTTTGTCAAGTTAATTTCATTTTCTGTTTTTAATTGATCCAATTTGTCATGAAATTGTTCCCAATTAACCTTTTTAGTTGAATATTTTCTTGTTGTCCTATTGATATTTGTTGATTTTGCCTTTGTTAACCTTATATTAAATGTGATTCCATTGTGGTCCGAACCCGTAAGGTCATCTTTGACTTCCCAATTCTCCACCAGATGCAGCATATTTGTCGAACAAGCAGTAACATCTACATAGCTGGTATACCTTTTATTTCCCCTAATGGTATCAAATGTTGGTGTTTCACCATGGTTGAGTACTTGTAAGTCTAATTCTTCTAGTACACCAGACATTGCTTCACCCCTATGGTCCACTATTCTGCTACCCCACCATGTGCTCTTAGCATTGGTATCGCCACCCACTATAAACTTTCCGGGTTCAAGCTCCTTACAGATCTTTTTAAGCTGCTCCAGATATGGCTCTATGGGTTGGTCCGGTTCAAAGTAGAAGGATATCGCAAAAATCTCCCAAGTGCTGGATTGGATCTTTACCACTACGATATTATTTGTGCAAAATTTTTGGTATGGTATAATGTCCAGGTCTCGATCAAAAACAATAATAGCCGCTTTGACGGTCCCACATCCCTGATTTGCGTTCTGGTATACCTTCGCACTCCGATAGTCCTTCACTTTCCCCGCACCACCCACATATGGCTCCTGTAGCAAAGCGAATGATATATTCCTCTCCTTTGCCACTAAGAGAAGTTCGTTAGTGGCCAGCTGTTTCCTTTGAAGGTTTGCCTGAACTACAGAGTATGACATCTTCTTATCTGGGGTAATAGTTGGTGACGCGTCAGTATCCTTTGATACAACTTTAGCAATACGCTATGGTTGCACGAGCTAGTGCATCCCATTTTCTTCTTACTACACATTCCTTGCTAAACGCATTGTGACTGGTCTTATCTATCTTTGCCCGTGTGCAGTTACAGCATTTTGGTTCTTCACCGACAAGTCTATCTGCACAGTCTTCCCACATGTGGGGCCCCCCGCAGTGACTGCATGTTTCTACTGTTTGTTTACAAAAACGTCTTCCATGTCCATAGCCGAGGCACAGTGAACATTGGACCAGTGGAGATTGATCCTCAACAAAAATACGCTGTAGATCAATATGCACTCGTCCAGATGTAGTTAAGCTTTGCCAAGCCTGTGGAGAAACCTGCATAACCACATGGTTTGCGTGTGGGTTTCTTGCTCTTTTACGATATTTTACTTGCACTCTTATATCTTTCGGGTCCAGTCCTAGGAACAGATGTTGATTCTGGTTGTTAATGGCCTTTATAAGATCTTCGTCAGTGTGTATCTTTAGGACATCCTTTAAAATTATTAAGGGATCTTTATATTTAGCCTCCTCTACTAATAGGCCTGACTGTTGCTTAATTTTGTCTGTGACTTTCTGGATTTCATCTCGTGAGTGGCATCCTAAGATAACCTTTTGATCTTTGGCCTTCCTGATTTTCTCAACTCTTATACCTGTAGATTTTGCATCCACCACAGTTCTTATCCTTTCTAATACTTCACCACTAGTTTCCTTGTCGTCGTGAGAAGATATTATAATTGAGTGCACTTTTTCTGTTTTCTGCTGTTTTTGTCTTCCAGCCATTTCCGCGTAGGTAAACTTCTGTGGAACAATATTCTCCAATGTTTGCTTTAAAGTTGCTGTTTGATTTTTGTTGTCCTCAATTATGCAGATTTTTGCATTTTTAATTTTTTCGCATAGTGTGTCTACACACATTTTGTTGCAAACTTCTCTCTCTTCTAACGATTCTTTCAATTTGTTCATTAGTTTGTTGTTCTCGTGTATTAATTTAGTGTGGTTTTCTATGGTTTTCGCAAGGTCATTGGTTTTTAGATGATTAGTCACTTCAGCAGGTTCATATGTAGTTTCTTTAGGGTTGGCCGGTGGTTTAGCATGACCCTTTACCGTTTCGGCTTCTTTCACTAGTTGATAGAGCCTCTCTATTGCATTGGTAACCTCTGTTTTAATTTCAGTTTTTATGTTTCTTGAATTTCCTAGGTGGAGCTTGGCTTTGGTAACACATGCCTTAGCTTCGGAGAGTCTGTCCTGGTATTTACTTTTAGGTATTTCCTGTGTGGGAATTATGGTAACACCTATATTTGTTTCCTTCAGTCCAGGTGAGGTTGTTGGGACTGGAATACCAGACTCCCAGTCTCCTATGCTACGCCTGACATTCTTTGTCACCGTCAAATTAAGTTGCGAACATGGAGAAGATCCAGTGTTCGGAGTCTTTTCTGGCGTTTTTTGGGATTCGTTGTTTTTGTCAGTTGACATGATCTTTTTTGCAGGTGTACGGTGTCCAAACATTTTGGTTAGAATTGGCAGAGGAATACGTCAATAGGTTGTAAAACAAGGTTTGTATAAGTTATATATATTTACAGAAAATTAATTTCGAAGTTACGCCGCGAGTCACCAAAGTAGAGTTTAAAAATGATGTGTAACTTATTTGTAGAGCCTTAATTCTTACTAATTTACAGCTAAATAAATAAAATATAGATCTCCTCTGAGTTATTTTTGTCAAAGTTATTTTTGGACTCTATGTAGAGTTCGTCTCTATGTATGATACTAAAGGTCTAACTAAGCTGTGCTGTAAGCAAAAAAGCTCGTCAAAATCGGTGCACGGGTTCGCGAGATACAGAGCTTTGAAAATATCCAATATGGCGGACCAAATGGCGGCCAATAGTAATAAAGTGTCGTAACTGAGTCAATTTTTGTCCTAAAAAGACGCGGTTTGGACTGTAGATATGAGCAAATGGAATGCTTTACCGTTGGAAGGTTAAAGCTGGCAAAAATATTGCGGCTCTATGTAGAGTTATATGCTCTATTGTTGTTTTGTATGTGTAAGGGTCTTACAAATGTCCAAAACCCCGTTTCAATTGGTCAAGTAATTTAGGAGTTACAGACGATCAAAGGTTTCCAATATGGCTGCCAAGATGGCGGCTCTTAGTCTAAATTTGGTTGTATAGTACCGATTATGCCCGAGTTTGGGCTCGTTAGAATGGGCTCGCAGAGCTCTGTCTTAATCTAGAGAAGTAAATAACAAATAAATAAATCCTGATTTTTAATCTAGAAAAAACGCCTAAAAATACACATGAAAGCAAATAAACAATCTTAATTACTAAATAAAAAATCTACAAAAAATATTTGGAGTGAATTAATTAATTCTTAACATTAACACATAAAAAGTTTTCACTTAAGGGTTGAAATGGGGGTGGCACGTGTTTGATCTTGACAAAGAAAAATTTATATTTCCGAAAATACACAACAAAAAAATTCCAAATTTTGCACAATTTTAGAGTCCATTAATATCATAATTTAGATGAAGTGAAAAATGCAGGTCGTCGATCTCTTTCAAAAGTTATGGATTTTAGAATTTTGGCAATTTGCAAAAATGTTTATATCTTCGTCAAAAATAGTCTATACTCAAAATTTTAAGTTATATTGCACTGGGCTCACCAACATCCATATTTCTGCGTCCTTTGATTTAATCACAAACACTTAGATCCTTGACCTCGTGGCCACGTGTTTTTCAGTTTTTCACAAAAATATCAAGAACTGAGCACAGAAAAAATCCAAAAAATATGTCAAAATAAAGATAATAACGACGCAGATTCAAATCCAAAATAAAACAGGGAGGTCGTCGCGACTAATCCTGCAGCGCACGCACTTGAAGTTATGAAAAGTACACTTTTTTCAGTTTTTTTGCTGATATAAATCCAAAACATTATTTCCCACAAAAAACACTTTCTCGAACTTATGCGTCCCAATTTTCCGCATCTTACGACATATCACAAATGAAAATCGGATCACTTTTTACCATTTTTGCGATTTTTTTAAGCGCGGAGCAGTATTAAAAGTGTGCGTGCTGCGCGGGGGGCAGAGCGCGACTGGGTTAGGTTAGGTTAGGTTAGGTTAGGTTAGGTTAGGTTAGGTTAGGTTAGGTTAGGTTAGGTTAGGTTAGGTTAGGTTAGGTTAGGTTAGGTTAGGTTAGGTTAGGTTAGGTTAGGTTAGGTTAGGTTAGGTTAGGTTAGGTTAGGTTAGGTTAGGTTAGGTTAGGTTAGGTTAGGTTAGGTTAGGTTAGGTTAGGTTAGGTTAGGTTAGGTTAGGTTAGGTTAGGTTAGGTTAGGTTAGGTTAGGTTAGGTTAGGTTAGGTTAGGTTAGGTTAGGTTAGGTTAGGTTAGGTTAGGTTAGGTTAGGTTAGGTTAGGTTAGGTTAGGTTAGGTTAGGTTAGGTTAGGTTAGGTTAGGTTAGGTTAGGTTAGGTTAGGTTAGGTTAGGTTAGGTTAGGTTAGGTTAGGTTAGGTTAGGTTAGGTTAGGTTAGGTTAGGTTAGGTTAGGTTAGGTTAGGTTAGGTTAGGTTAGGTTAGGTTAGGTTAGGTTAGGTTAGGTTAGGTTAGGTTAGGTTAGGTTAGGTTAGGTTAGGTTAGGTTAGGTTAGGTTAGGTTAGGTTAGGTTAGGTTAGGTTAGGTTAGGTTAGGTTAGGTTAGGTTAGGTTAGGTTAGGTTAGGTTAGGTTAGGTTAGGTTAGGTTAGGTTAGGTTAGGTTAGGTTAGGTTAGGTTAGGTTAGGTTAGGTTAGGTTAGGTTAGGTTAGGTTAGGTTAGGTTAGGTTAGGTTAGGTTAGGTTAGGTTAGGTTAGGTTAGGTTAGGTTAGGTTAGGTTAGGTTAGGTTAGGTTAGGTTAGGTTAGGTTAGGTTAGGTTAGGTTAGGTTAGGTTAGGTTAGGTTAGGTTAGGTTAGGTTAGGTTAGGTTAGGTTAGGTTAGGTTAGGTTAGGTTAGGTTAGGTTAGGTTAGGTTAGGTTAGGTTAGGTTAGGTTAGGTTAGGTTAGGTTAGGTTAGGTTAGGTTAGGTTAGGTTAGGTTAGGTTAGGTTAGGTTAGGTTAGGTTAGGTTAGGTTAGGTTAGGTTAGGTTAGGTTAGGTTAGGTTAGGTTAGGTTAGGTTAGGTTAGGTTAGGTTAGGTTAGGTTAGGTTAGGTTAGGTTAGGTTAGGTTAGGTTAGGTTAGGTTAGGTTAGGTTAGGTTAGGTTAGGTTAGGTTAGGTTAGGTTAGGTTAGGTTAGGTTAGGTTAGGTTAGGTTAGGTTAGGTTAGGTTAGGTTAGGTTAGGTTAGGTTAGGTTAGGTTAGGTTAGGTTAGGTTAGGTTTTTTTTTTTTTTTTTTTTTCCAATCAGTGAAGAAACGAAGAGATGCTTACGGTATACTTCTCCTCGATTCCTTAGTGATTTTAGTTTTCTTATTTTTAATTTTGTTTAAGATAATTTAAATTATTGTGTTGTCACTTAAATTCTTATGTTGAATTGCAATATTATAAAGTTTTAATAAATATATAATGTATACATAGATATATTAGGTAAATAAAACATCAATAAGACCTCCCAATAAAAGCCATCATCCCATTATCCCATCTTTTTTCCCTTTTCCATCTCAGACTCTTACGTATTTCTTATCCCCTTCACTTTCAGAAAAAAAAATTATGTTTATTATTTAAAATATAGTATACACCAAAATAGATATATAGGTCCCCCCCATAAAAGCCATTGTCCCATAGTCCATTCTATTTCCCTTTTCCTTCTCAAACATTAGCATTTTCCTTATCCCCGTTACATTCACAACAGTACACACTTAACCTAGAATAGAATTTATCAGCGATAACATTACAAAAGCTAAATACACGGCAGATAATCAATTATATAATATAAAGCTAATAGACTTAGGTACTCTTTCTTTTTTTTTTTTTTTTTTTTTTTTTTTTTTTTTTTTTCTTTTCTTTCCCTTTTTTTTTTTTTTTTTTTTTTTTTTTTTTTCCTGTTCCTTACTCTTATTTTTTTTTTTGTTTTGTTTTACTCTATTACTTCTTTTCATGTTTTTTTTTTTTTTTTTTTTTTTTTTTTTCAGAGGTAAAAAAATCATAAAATTACAAATAAAATTACAAAGAGAACAGAAATATGAATGTACATGGAGTTTAACATTTATCGAAAGTTATTGTTTTATATGCAATATAATCAGATCAATACTGTACAATTCAACAACTTATCTACTAAATTACCTATAACTAATTAGATACAAATTGAATTAAAAAGATCAAACAGAAATATGAATGTACATGGAGTTTAACATTTATCGATAGTTATTGTTTTATATGCAATATAATCAGATTTATACTGTACAATTCAACAACTTATCTACTAAATTACCTATAACTAATTAGATACAAATTGAATTAAAAAGATCACACAGAAATATGAATGTACATGGAGTTTAACATTTACCGAAAGTTATTGTTTTATATGCAATAATCAATATAATCAGATCAATACTGTACAATTCAACAACTTATCTACTAAATTACCTATAACTAAAGTTAAGAATTAACTTCCTAACTTCCTAATACTAAAAGATTACAACTAAAATTATGTACAAACAAAGGGTCAACGCGCGAATCTAAGTTCCATTGAAACTTTTCAGGTTATCAAAGATCCCGATGATGAGGGCCCCAAAGGTCGCGACAGTGCTTTCCTTAGTTATAATTTGAGTGAGGTCATAAGGATTAATATCCATTGTGATGCATGTGCATTCATGCTTGGTTCTGAGTCCAGCAAACCTAGGGCAGGACTCAAGCAAGTGTTTGACAGATTGACTGGTGGCACCGTCGCAAGGGCACAAATCATTATCAGTTATTTTGAAGCGGAAGAGATATTCCTTATGGAATCCGTGATTCGTGAGAAACTGTGTGAGCGCGAATCCGATACCCGTCACATCCAGCACAGCACAGAGCCCCTCGTAAGTGGGACATAAAAGCCTCGTGTATATACACTTACCAGGTTGCTCGTAGAAATTCTTTCTATCCACAAGCTCCCGTTGCCTATGCAAGTGCCGCACATAGCTCAAGGGAAAACGGGCAAACTCGGGAGCGAGGTGCAGACAAGCAGCAGCCTTAGCCGCGGAGTCCGCCTCCTCATTGCCCTCAACTCCCGAGTGACCCCTCACCCAGAAGAGCTTGACTTCCAACCGGGTCCGTCTACATTGATGTAGGACCTCATGGATGAGTGCAACCAGGTAATTACGACTCTCAGGTTTGGATATCTCGAGTAATCCGGACCTGCTGTCCGAATAGATCCTAGCCGGTGTAGCTCCATGAGACAAAATCCATTGACAGGCACGAAGAATGGCAAGCAGCTCCGCCTGGAAGACCGAGCATACATCGTGGAGCTTGAACTTGCGTGATGTCTTGCTACCGTCAGGTTTGTGGATAACCATAGCAGCTCCTACCCTGTCGTCATGCTTGCTACCGTCCGTAAAGACATTGTAGATCGGAACATTGTCATTAGGTAAGTCTGATAAATCAGAGTCATCGAAAAAGACCTCAATGCCTTCTCGGAGTGACGGGTGTAGTCGCTCAGTTGGCTTCGCAGGGCGATCAAGGGTTATATCAGAGGGCAAGAAACGCGAAACGCCCCTTATCCTAGTCAACTCAATGTCCGCCACAGCCTTAATTTTGTTCGGTAAGGGGGTCAGTCTGGCCATCGAAATTGCAGCCACAGTGCTAACCGTTCTGAATCCTCTTATTATTTTTAGGGCAAAACCACGCTGCAGTGACAGAAGCTTGTCCGAAATGTATTTATAGTTGACAACGTTGTGCCAAATGGAAGCAGCGTAACAGATTATGGGCTCAATCACGCTTTCATAGATAATAGCGACGTTTCCAGCATTAATGCCCCATGTAGGCCGAATGAACATGGTAAGCTTTTTATAGAGTTTGAGAGCCTTGCAAATTATATAGTGAACGTGGTGGTTAAACTTAAGTTTTCTGTCGATCACGACCCCGAGAAGCTTTATGTGGGGGCTAAATTTAACCTCCACGCCACACATAGCAAGTCTGCATCGAGATGCCCTATTAGTAAGAGCCAAGGCATACGTCTTTGCCACACTAAATGTAAGCTTCATATCACACCCCCAACGGTGCACAAGGTCCAGGGCACGACAGACGTTATCCTGCAAATCACAGACACTCCTGGATGCCGCGAAGAGGACGATGTCATCCGCAAACGCCTGCAACGTGCACCCCTCCGGCAAAGCAATCTCCAGCAGACTGTCCACAATCAGGTTCCAAAAAAAGGGTCCGCACACCGAGCCCTGAATACAGCCCCTAGTCAAGCGCTTAGTGACCGTACTGTCGGCAAAGTTCAGTGTCGATGTGCGATCCACAAAATAGTTGACAAGCAGTTTGTAAATGTTGGGTGGGCACCCGATGACGCGAAGTCTATGAAGGATGCCCGGCCACCATGCATGATCAAAAGCTGCTTTGATATCCAGAGAGACCACAATGGCATGCTCTTTGGCCAACGACGCCTTTCTAGCAAGGTCAACCAAGTTGTGAAGAGCATGGACGGTAGAGATCTGTTCCTTGAAACCGTATTGATTAGCACTAAACAGGTCGTTCACATGCATGTGATAGGCGAGGCGTCGCATCAGCAGTTTCTCCAATGCCTTGCCAAACACGCAGATGAGGCCTATCGGCCGAAACGATGATAAGTCGGAGTAATCATCCTTATTAGGTTTTGGGAGGATTTTAAGGATGGATCGTTTCCAACACCGGGGAAAATAGCCAAGGCATAAACACCGATTAAAAATGGACGTGATTAAATCAGGGAAGCAATGTGCAAAAGCCAAGCAAATGTCCGCAGTCAGACCATCGGCCCCCGGGGCTTTCTTCGGGTTCATAGTCTTGAAGACGGAGATCACCTCCTCCGAGGTAAAAGGGGGTTCCGGCGCCGAGTCAGGCAGCCCCGAGGCTCCGGCATCCCCATGACCCACCGCAGGACCGGCCTCGTCATCGGGGTAAAATCTGTCCAGGAGGGCCTTAGCCGTTTCCCCACTGCTAGAGGTAAATGAGTTGTTCGGGAGCTTCAGGGTTGAAGGAGGCTGAGGCGCGGGTCTGGTTTTGATAATGCGATTAGTAATCGACCAAACGTCCTCCGGGCCCTGACGCTCACAGAATTCCCTGAAATTTGCAGTAGATGCCTCATTAAAGAGCACCGAATACTCAGCCCTAAGACGCGCCTTCTCCGCGAGGGCCTCGTCCATAGGCAAGCCACGTCGCTTAAGCCTCTGAAGGAGGTGGTGGTTACGAATCACCTCACGCTTCTTGTCCTCCAGCTGGTCGCTCCACCACGGGCAGCGATTACCGCGCGCCGCCGGGCGTGAGAACATGTCATCACATACGCTCGCGACCACTCCGGTGATCTCGACGACCATTTCCTCAAGACCATTCTCGTCCAGCTCATCGACCCGGACGTCACCAGGAATCCTCAATGCAAGTCTCTCACCGAAGGTCGGACGAACCTCATCCCACTTTACTTTGGATGTGTCATATCGGAATGTCGTGTTTCTTTTGTCGCGACGAAGTCGGCCCCTGCCCAACGCCAGTTCAAAGGCGATAGCTGAGTGGTCAGACGCAGTGCATACCTCGGGGCAGACCTGCCAATTAACAATCCGATCCGATGCACCCTCCGTAACAAGTGTCAAATCAATAATTGTTTCCCTTAAGATGCCATGGGTAACAGCACGAAAGGTAGGCACGGCGCCGACATTGCACACCGTCAGCCCGCTGACAGTCAGAAAGTCCACCACTGTGTTACCCCGGCGGTTGGCGGAGGCAGAGCCCCATAGGGGATGCCAGCCGTTGAAATCTCCTCCAATGACATGAGTGGCACCAGGAGTGGACTTGATAAGCGTCTCCAACCTATTAAGGATGGCACACGCGCGCCGGTCTCCGCTATCCAGCGAGGCACGGGCAGCCGCGCTGCCGTCACGTGTGGGTAAATATACACTAGTTATAAATATGTTGTTGTTGCTAGACGTCAGGCGAACCGTGCTCATGCAGGAGTCGGAGTGCTCCGACATGCCGAGAGCGGACACCCGACCAGGCCTAATCAAGACGCAAGCCCTGACAGGTCCCGTGGTCGGAAACTGGTGAACCAGATATCCGTAAGAGTTGAAGACACTCATAACGTCCTGAGCACCGATGTATGGTTCCGACACAAGAGCGACGTCGATCCCTTCCGAAGCGACGTATTGCATGAACTCATGCTGAGCACGGTATCCCTTACCGAGGTTGACCTGAATGCATTTTAAAAACGGGGCTCCCACATACGCACCAAAACCATCACCAGCCACAATTCCGAAGTTACGCGAAGTTGGCGGGTCGTTCCGAGATGACGAGCTAGACATATTGGGTTCTGTCTTTTATTTTTTGTTGGACTGCCCTCACTCTCGGGCAGAACCGCGAACTTGTTGCACTGTGGTCGGTTGCTGTTTTCAGATTATATTTCTGGTTGTAGGCTGTACAATTATAACATTGGGCTGACTCAGGGGCCCTCCTAACAGGGCAATCCGCGTAGGTGTGCGTTCCGGCCGAGCAGTGGGAGCACCGGACCGCCTCAGACGTGCACTTGGTGCGCACGTGGCCGAACTGGAGACACCTATAGCACTGTCTGAAGGCAGAAAACTCCTCCACGTGCACCCGTTGATGGTCAACGTTCAGCCGGTCTCGCGCAACCGCAGCACTCCAGGCCGCGGGGCTCATTTTTAGAACTGCGTTATAAAGTTTTTCATTACGGTTTCGTCTGACGAAACACAGTTCTATTCTCGCCCCATCGGTCTGGCACAGTTCGGGGTTTTGGGTCTTGACAATCTGGACAAGCTCCTCGGAGGGGACGTCCTTATGGATGCCCTTGATGATTATCATAGGCATGAGGCTTCTCGCGGCTTCAGCCTTTAAAGAACCGCTCGAATCTATTCTGGCAAGCGTTTCGTCGCGTTGCTTCGACGTGTCAAACTCGACGCGGACCTTATTATTGGAGACGTGGCTCACGCGCGACGGAGCATAGCCAACCGTCCTGAACGTGACGGCCCGCCGGAACTTCTCCACCACCTGTTGTCTGTCAGCACCAGGGACTGACAGTATGATTGCAGGTTTATTTGTGGAGGTTCGCGGGGGCACCGGGGTCTTGGCCACGTCGGCATAAGACAATCCGACGCGAGGTTCAGACGAGGCTTCTCGAAAAGGGGTCCGGTTTGTCGCCTCAGGAGGGAGAGTTGGTTTGTTTAATGAGGTTGACATTTTAGCGAACTCCTCTTTAATTGTTTCTTTGATGGCAAACGTGGTCCGCTCATCAATGAAAGAGACCTTAAGAGGGCCATCGGCAGTGGAGTGGGCCGGGGGGTCCCTCCTGGCCGATCGCAGTTCGCCCACCAAATTGACAATTTCAGCAGCCAGCTGGTGCACCCTATCCTTGTTTATCTTGGTTACAGATTTCCCCTCGTATATTAGCCTTCCAATAAGTTCCGCATTGTCCACGATCCTAGTGCATGTCAGGCTCGTTGCATCCGGCCGCGAGTCGTCGCCGTCGCAAGAAATGCAATCAAGGTCGTCCACATCAAGCGCGGCGCCAGATAGCGAGCCGACACGATTCAGACCCGACTCCGCACTCATCCTGACCGAACACAGCCGACAGACGGTGAAAAGTAGCAAAAGTTAGTGACGAGAGAAAAATAGTGGGGGCAGATTGGGGGGGGGAAATATCGGGGATTGATAGCACGAGAGCTCAAAGTCACTAATACGCGATCGTTAAGGTTCCAGCTAATCTGGAACCAACTTTTTTTTAAAGAGTTATATAAAAAAATTAAGGGGGGGGGAGGAGGAGGGGTAATTAAGGTCCCTTACCCATATAATAGCTTCACGTCCACTCTGTGGACCAGTGAACGAGAATTTGCTCAGATTTTCGCTACGATGCACCGTTTCAGAGATATAAGGATTACAAATTTATCCAGTAATGCCGGATTTCGGACTTGCTCGACGTTAAGTATTATAGCTCGGGAACGGCTCACCGCAAAAATTCGAAACTTTACACACTAAGACTATAGAATATATGCTAAGTTATAATACAAAAAAAACTAGGGCTCATGAACATAAATACAAAGTTATTAAACAGCAAAATTAAGTGAGAAAAACAACTAACTGTCCTGGGCTTTACGCCGAAACTACTGGGCCGATTTCGCCAAAAGTGGTGTCAAATGATTCGTATATGCCCACAGAATCTTAATTACTCGAGATTAGCCCTTAACGATCGCATTAAATTTTCCACCCTATATATAAGAAAAAAAAAATTTTTGGTTGCAAAAGTGAGTCCACTCTACGGCAATCTATTCAATAAGTCCAATGTAACCAGATTTAAGCAAAATTTTGTGCAAGACACGCCGCTGTCAAGAACAACACAACATAACCTCAAAAATACGGCGGCCAACGGGACGAGTCGCACTCAATATTACTAAACACAAAAACTGTTCATCAAAAAAATCTGTAATTTGGTACACGTGGAGATTACTATATACACTACAATTGTCTGTACAAAAAAAGGGGGGTTATCGCACAAATAAAAAAGTTTTGGAGATATGAGTTCAGGCGAAAAAAGTCCAATATTCTTTGTGGTCCTGACTCCAGGATATGGCTCCGAAAATTACGATAGAAACGTCTATGGATTCAGGGTAACACAAGGATTCGTTTGCCGCTGCCAAAAACAGCCGCACGGCGCAGGATCTTGGAGCACGTGGCCACGTGGTTTTCGGAAAAACTCGAAAATTACCAAAATGGCTCACCAGAAAAATCCAAAAATCCACATGAGGAGAGGGCAATCCAGGGCACACACAATGCACAAATAAAATATTTAGGTCACCGCTTTAGATCTTGAAATAAACGCACTTTTAGAAAACATAACCTCAAAATTTGGTTTTTATAATGAAAAACTCAAGGAAAATTGTTTTTCGCGGAAAATTTTTTCACAGCGGTGTTCCCCACATTAACACGAGTTCAATGACGTATCACACATAGAAATCCGAGAAATTTTAGTTACATAGAGGAATTTTTGAGCGCGGAGCTTGCGGAAAACGATCCGTACGCTGCGGGGAGCGGCGTGCGACTGGGTTAGGTTAGGTTAGGTTAGGTTAGGTTAGGTTAGGTTAGGTTAGGTTAGGTTAGGTTAGGTTAGGTTAGGTTAGGTTAGGTTAGGTTAGGTTAGGTTAGGTTAGGTTAGGTTAGGTTAGGTTAGGTTAGGTTAGGTTAGGTTAGGTTAGGTTAGGTTAGGTTAGGTTAGGTTAGGTTAGGTTAGGTTAGGTTAGGTTAGGTTAGGTTAGGTTAGGTTAGGTTAGGTTAGGTTAGGTTAGGTTAGGTTAGGTTAGGTTAGGTTAGGTTAGGTTAGGTTAGGTTAGGTTAGGTTAGGTTAGGTTAGGTTAGGTTAGGTTAGGTTAGGTTAGGTTAGGTTAGGTTAGGTTAGGTTAGGTTAGGTTAGGTTAGGTTAGGTTAGGTTAGGTTAGGTTAGGTTAGGTTAGGTTAGGTTAGGTTAGGTTAGGTTAGGTTAGGTTAGGTTAGGTTAGGTTAGGTTAGGTTAGGTTAGGTTAGGTTAGGTTAGGTTAGGTTAGGTTAGGTTAGGTTAGGTTAGGTTAGGTTAGGTTAGGTTAGGTTAGGTTAGGTTAGGTTAGGTTAGGTTAGGTTAGGTTAGGTTAGGTTAGGTTAGGTTAGGTTAGGTTAGGTTAGGTTAGGTTAGGTTAGGTTAGGTTAGGTTAGGTTAGGTTAGGTTAGGTTAGGTTAGGTTAGGTTAGGTTAGGTTAGGTTAGGTTAGGTTAGGTTAGGTTAGGTTAGGTTAGGTTAGGTTAGGTTAGGTTAGGTTAGGTTAGGTTAGGTTAGGTTAGGTTAGGTTAGGTTAGGTTAGGTTAGGTTAGGTTAGGTTAGGTTAGGTTAGGTTAGGTTAGGTTAGGTTAGGTTAGGTTAGGTTAGGTTAGGTTAGGTTAGGTTAGGTTAGGTTAGGTTAGGTTAGGTTAGGTTAGGTTAGGTTAGGTTAGGTTAGG